>CAIGRB010110358.1:0-10206 GCA_903798255.1 Fraxinus quadrangulata
TTATGTACATGTAGCATTATTCATTATGTAAATGTCCATTTATCTGGTTATCTTCTTAAATTCGAAAATTTACAGATTCTATAAAAAAGTTTGTAAGAAAATATTTTGAAAATCTATGAAGATGAAATTTAGGTCCCGTATGTATATGTTAGGGGTGTCATTTAAGCCTTAAGGTCTTTAAGTGGGACCGGTAAAGCAATCGAAAGCCGTTGGGTAATAATTCATTGCTGTCTTTCCAATTTCTTAAATTTAAAAATCCCTTTCCAAAATATTTTCAGCCCCAACTTGTCCCTATCCGATGGGAAAGGATATTTTATTGACATCATTTCACAATAAGCAAATAAATTATTGTAATTTTATCAAAAAATAAAATAAAAAATATAAATATATAATAGCTAATTTTGATACATTAATTCGGTCATAAATGGTTTAATTCAAATCCCAACACCAAAAATCTGCTTTTGCTAACTGCCAACATCAAAATTGGCTTCAGCAGACATAATTGTTTCCAAATTTTTTTTTTTTTTTTATCGTACACTCTCTTAATAAAATAATTTACACTTAGATCAATCAATTTTCTCTATTTTTTTAACTATACATTATCAATTTTTTCTTTTTGCAAAATCTTTCCTCAAAAAAATTACATCAAATGGGGCTCTAAATTGCAATAAGAAAGAAGAATTATTCTTGTTGTACATAATTAATTACCTAATTTATTATTGAATTGACAAATGGCACCCCCCTTATGAAAGCGTCTGATTGATTACCGAATTGACAAGTGGCGACCCTCTATTGGGGGCGTCTGTGGGCCCAAGCACCCCCAATAAAAGGCCGTCACTTGTCAATTCGGTAACAAATTAAATAACACATTATGTACTTGTAATATGATTGAAGAAAGAAATGCACTTTATTTAACTGATTTTGGGAGGACATGGGGTGCGTGGGTTGTAAAATCACGAACTACGCATGGGTGTTGCAATTTAACTGTAACTGATTTTTAGAATTCAGAAATGGATGAATCTAATTGATTCTGTTTTAAAACGATTTTAATAATCTCAGATAAATCACCAATTAAGTTAATTTATATGAATTTAAAGTAAATTTTGGCAAAGAAAACATAAAAGTGAAACTAAACATTATTCATAACAATTTATATTTTATACTTTTTTTTCTCTAAAGCATTAAAAAATATTATGTTGGATTGTGATCCGATTCCATGAGCGTACATGAAACCATTTGTTGATGTTGATAAGTGTATTTTTTTACACTTATTAGGACATAAAATAACGATATTTGATAGTTCTTTTGACAAAATATATTTTAAATTGTTGTATTTTATATTATATAGGTAAAAATTAAGGGTTGAACGAAATCGAAAGAAAGAAGCGAAAATTGGTAAAAAACAATGGCAAAATCTAAAGTTTGAGTACTAAATTGTAAAATCAATAGTTGATTCGAACCACAAGAAGATACTTTGAAAATTGCGAGGGGATAATTTGATGAAATTATAACTCAAAAAGGAATAGAATATGATCAAAATTAAACGTCCGAACCGAAAAAATTCTATTTCTATCAAAGTTGTAGTATTTTGAGTTATATTTCCAACACACTTTGAATTGACTCAATCGAATATCGGGAGAAAAAGTTATGGCCAAATTACGGACTGTTGTGCAGAGACAAAAAATTTGCGCGCGAAGACAACTTTTCTTATTTGATTAGAACTCTTTTGAAAATCAATTTGGACGTGATTTTCAACCAATTTTCGACTCCTACAAATATATAACAACAAAATACATATTAGAACCTCTGATATACACATTATATTCCAATATCCATCATTTTTATCATCAAAGTAGGAGAATTTATAGTTTTTGTGAGAGACTTGAAGGGAATTTGCAAGAATTCAATCAAGTGAAGACTCAAACTTCATTTTTAGGCAAAAAAGACAACGCCCAAGTGGAAATTCGTCGAACAACTATTGAAGAGATTCAAGATTTCAAGATTCATTTTCATCTTCTCAATTTATCAAAAATTCGGATTATATCTTTTCACTTAAATATGATTTCTTGTAATTTCAATATGTTAGGCTAATTTTATACATTGTTAGGATGAGATGAACCCTTGTTATGATATTTTTAGTTTTTAATTAATTATTTTGACTTTTGATTTGATTTAATTTGTGGATATTTATTATTGTTTTTATCGTTCTTTTCAGTTGCTTGATCACCAATTGAATTGTTAGTGAATTTTATTGTTATCGAGAGAGACATAATGTTTAAGGACAATATAATAAACATTGTAAGGCTTGATCACCTCTATACTTTATATGGTTTCAACAGGTATTCTAATGCTTGTTAATGTATTTATCATGCTTGCATCTTTCATCGAGAGATAAAAGAATCACATGAAGGGAATATATTTGATTGCTATCGAGAAATACTTTCAATTAAAATAGGAGTATTGATCTACATGAATGATTTCAAATTGTTACTTTAATTGTTACACTAAAATGGAATAATAAGGGAATTCGACATCTTAACAATGCATATCACATATATGAAAAATATATTTACTTGCTTTCATTAGTTTTGTTGATAATTTAGATATTAGTATAGAAAACTCAAAATCTATTTGCTATTCGATTAAGGTTATTATTAATTTGAACTCGATTGGATATGTAGTCCTCGTGGGTTCGACACTTTATCCACTACTTTATTACTTGTTCACGATCTCGTTCACTTGCGAGAAATCAAACGATCAACTGTTAAGCCTCATCTAACAAGGCTAGCCACATGATAGGCAAATAGAAAAAGTAAGAAGCCACTCAAGGCCTGCACTCCCTACGACTTCGTCTTCTTAAGCCTAGCAGAGACAATTAGAACAAGGTTGAAGTGACTTAGGCAATTGAGTTGAAGTAAAATGACATAGGCCGAACATCCATATTCGAGCAAGGTGCCATATGTTGCTATAGTGTATTTCTGAACCAATAAGCTTTTATTATTGAAGGCATCTTCTATGATATTGCCTCGATATAAAGATCTTTCGCATGTCTAATACATTTGGTAGCTCTACAACATGCATTTTTAGTCAACTTTTCAATTTACTTTTCAAGTCGTAAGCCTAGAACATAGTGTGGCCACTTTCGACTAGATCCAACCATTGTCGAGGTTATTTCAAGTATAAAGGTCGCTGCTCACCTTACCAAAGAGGTAGTAGCCATGATTGCCTACATAAGAAGCATTATGGAGTAACACTCCACAACGTATCTCATCCTTCAACATATGAAAGCACAAGTGGCATGCAAATGGAGAAGACAATTTCCTTCTTCCATGATTAATGGGAAAACCAACAAGGAGAGGAGAAGAAAGTGAAAAATGGTAGGCCATAAAACCAAAGGAAAGAAAAAGACATTAGCTCGCTTCAAAAGATATGAAAGTCAACATCTCACAAAATCACCCTTGAGGCTAACCTGCTGCAAACATGTTCAATGGAGAAGACAATTTTCTTCTATTTATTAATAAGAGTAAACACTTGATAGGTCTGCCAACATCTTCAAGAAGTTAGAATTGGGAATGCCTAGAAATAGGCCCCAGGATGAGGCGTCTAGATATAGGCCCAAGAGTGAAATCCTACATAGGAGTAGGCCCTAGAATGAAGTCTCATCTAGAATAGGTAAAAGAGGAGGTCTGCTGAAGCCATGATATAGGAACAATCTATGAACTCTTATCCTACCAACTATCGACTCTTTATTGAACAAATAATGAGGGACAATCTAGGTCCTATGAGCTTGATGATAACTATAACAATATCCCATTATCCTAGGAGAACATGTTGGATTACGTCCCTTTGAGCTTCATTTCGCCCAAAATGACTAAGTAAGAAGGGAAAGATGACCCAGAAGGTCACCTCAACATTTACGAAACCCATATGGACCTAATTGGAGTCTCTCCTTTGTTGATGTGCAGATCTTGTCACCTATCTCTCTTTGGAGAAACGAAGATGTGGTATAACAAGTTTCACCTTGGAAGCATTAGAAACTGGCCAAATCTAAAAAAAGATAGATTCTTACCTTCTTTGTAACCTTAAGGCAAATAATAGCCATGATTCAACGCCTCCATGACATGAGGTAAGCAGCAGTGAGTTACTGAAAAGTTACTTAACCTGTTTTATTGATGAGATGATCTACT
Organism: Fraxinus quadrangulata; assembly: GCA_903798255.1. Lineage (NCBI taxonomy): Eukaryota > Viridiplantae > Streptophyta > Magnoliopsida > Lamiales > Oleaceae > Fraxinus > Fraxinus quadrangulata. The sequence continues at coordinate 4,188 of CAIGRB010110358.1, forward strand.
ATGAAGATATATTAGATGCAAAGGCTCTCTCCACCATTAAATGATGACTCAACATGAAAACTTTATTCTAGAGAAATGTCTGCAACCAAAACCACCTACTATCAACTAGTGGAACTGATAAAAGAGAATATCATCATTGAAGAGATGATAGACCATGAAACCGTCTTGGTAGTAGACCATATCTATCACAAAAGCATCGAGTCCAACTTCCAATATGGTGAACTATCAATGGCACCAACAAGGAAAACAACATACCTATCCCATCTTGGGTCAGGCCTATACCACTAGGCATTGAATGCCTAAGCACCACTTGTTTATGATGAGGAATGACCTAGCTTCTATAGGCATTAAGAGGTTAAATCTTAATAGTTGGTATACTATGAAGCTAGAGACAATATAGCCCAATATTACCTCAGGAACAATGACCCAAACCGTTTATTATATGCGGATAGAAGATATCTCCCTCCGTTCATGCAAATCATGGTCAGCTTGATGTTAATTGATGCTTCATGATATGAATGGTTTTATATCTTTTGTATACCTTATTCGTGTTTTTCATCCTAAATTAAAGGTACAATGACATTCAAAGTAGAATTGAACGAAAAATTGAATGTAGTTATTCAAAATTTGCCTCTACTATCCAACACACCTCCAACGAGTCTTTACATCCATCTTTTGTTTTGTTTAATTTTTTTTTTGACTCGTGCTTTATGATTGTATATATTAAGTGTGACGTATATTCAAGTTTGGGGGTGTTGATTTTATTATAGATAGGGAAAAATTCATTTATCAGATTTTTACTATATACTATTTCAAAAATAAGAAAACAACTTTCATATTTCTAAAATCAGATATTTGACATATACATACATACATACGTACATACATACATACATACATACACACACATATATATAATCCTCCCCACCTCCACCACCCCTACCGCTCCCGTGACCATTCCAACGATTACTCCGATTTTGACGATTATTTCGGTGACCGTTCCGGTGCTGATTTATTCCCGCGAATGCTCAGATTTTGGTATTTGTTTCAACTCCGACGAATATTCCAGTGACAACTCCGCCGTATTTTTTTGTATACTTGACACGATTTTTGACCTCTTGATTGTTGCTTGTAACTAGTAATATAAAATGTGACCTGTAAATTTGAACAGTGACTCAACAAACACGTGACATGCTAATATTGATTTGTGACCCCTTTATATTGATTTGTGACTTATAAAAAATAACTGTGACTTGTGAATTCAAACATGTGACAATGATCTGTGACCTTAACGACGAATTAATTAGCCACAGTTAACTATCAAATTAATTGATCATATTGATCAGTGACCCGTTTATATTGATTTGTGACATATACAAAATGACCATGACTTGTGAACTCAAATCCGTGACCAGTAAAATGTGACTTTCACAAATCAAGAATTTTATAGGTATTTATCGATCACAAATAAAAATTTTTATAAGTCACGACTTATTCATTGATCATAAAATCAACATTTTTATTGGTCACAACTCAACTACAACTTAATAAATAATGAGTCATATTAACAATTTTTAGGTCACATATTATGTATCGATGACAAATCCAAAATTTTATTTATTGGGCAATTTGAAATTTTTTTGAATGATATTCAAGAAAAGAGTATTCTAGAAAAGTTTATAGAATTAGAGGAAATCCTCTTCTTGGACGAAATGATCAAGGAATACTCGGAGACCTCGTGGACCTAAGAAATTCTTCCAACAAAGAAATATGAATTCGTCCCTATCGAGGTAGCATGCAAAACCCTAACAGAGAGAGGCAGGATGACTTCCTAAGGATGACCCACCTTGACTAAGACGAGAAACAAAAGAGGAGCCTTGGCCTATAGATAAGTAAAGGAAAAGAATAGACTTCCTAAAGAACATAGACCATGGTCCCATCTAGGAGATAGATACCACTTTAGGAGACTGTACGTCTGCATAGTCAAGAATTGTCCTTCTGTATCAAGCATGGTGGAACCCATCACCTTCACAGAAAAAGGCGATGCTAAAGAAGGGTTCTACCCTCACTATGTTGCCTTGTTGGTAAGGTCAATAGTGTCCCGCAATGTGCTGAAGTGAATGCTAGTGGACAATTGAAGCTTTATCAACATCATTTTTCGAAGCCTCCTTTGATAAGATGCAGCTAGATCACCCATTAACTCCAACCACCGACCTACTTTTGAGTTCAAAGTTGACAACATCACCCTAAGAAGCATAATCAGTCTTGTCGTAGAAATGGGTACAGAACCCTAAGTAGTTTGCTAATTTATAGAATTTTTAGTTATAGACAACAAGTTAGCCTACCATGGAATATTAGGGCTCCATACACCATCTCTGGATGAAGTTCTCCATGGATTATATCATCGTCACTGTTAACGGCAACCAACCTAATGCCAGGAAATGCTACAAGAACTCCCTGCAAAAATTAGTTAACCGTGAGGTTAATATACTATTAATAGATACTAAAATGATTGAAGCTATTAGAGAATGAGAAAGCTACCCTGAAGGAGTTCTTATGCTAGAATCTAGATGTCTTAGGATAAAAGAATGAAAATATGTTTGACATTGACAAAAAAATCAATAGCAAGTGCTAGATAATCGTTTAATTAAAGAGGCTCATTATCCTAAATGGATCTCCAATCCAGTGCTAGTGCTAAAATATAATAGCAAGTGGAGGGTTTATATAAACTTCTCCAATCTAAATCAAGTGTGCCCCAATGACAGCTTCTCATTGCCTAGAATCGACCAACTAATATTAATGTGACGCAGGACACAAATTACTTAGCTTCATGGGTTTCGCTTAGGCTTCAATCAAATCTCCATGTACACTTCGAATGAGGAACACACCTTTTTCATTATAGACGATGCTTCTATTCTTATAAAGTAATGCCCTTTGGATTCAAAAATACTGAAACTACTTACCAGAGGCTAATAAACAAAATGTTAGTTGTACTGATCAACATGATAATGGACGTGTATATGGATGATATGCTAGTAAAGAGTCTTCCTACGAAGCTATAAGATTAGGTTGAACCCCCTTAAATGCACCTTCGACATTGTCTTCCAAATGTTCTTAGTTTACATGGTCAACCAAATAGGCATCGAGGTCGAACCTGAAAGATAAAGGCTTTAGTAAGAGATGTATTTGCCTTAGAAACACATAGAGGTACAGAGTCTGACTAGACATGTGATAGCACCAAGTTGTTTTATATCTAAATTCACTGAAAAATGCCTTTCCTTCTCCAAAGTTCTCAAATGAAAAAAAAAGGTTGTAATAGATGAAGGAGTGTGAAGAGGCCTTCCAAGCGCTGAAAAAGAAGTTCGCCTTATCTCTTGTCACCTCTTTTAGAAAGTTGAGGTCTTATTTCCATTATTACAACATCCACATGCTTAAAAATTTCCCACTTAAGTAGGTGTTTCAGAAGTCAGACGCCTCTGGAAGGTTGATAAATTGAGTTGTAGAGCTGAGTTAATTTGATATTATCTTTAAGTTGAGGTACAAGCTGAGTTAATTTGATATTATCTTTAAGTTGAGGACCCCTGTCAATTGGAAATCTCTTGTCGTCTTCGTGACAAAATTCACTAATGTCCCTAAAGTAGAGGTGACGATCGAATCCGATGAATCCCAAACTTGGCACCTCTTTGTTGACGGTTCATCGAGAGAGACAGGATCCGGACACGAGTTGTTTTAGTAAGTCCGATAAGGCATAAGCTCAACTATACAGTAAGGCTTAGTTTCAAAGCCTTCAACAACATCCTTAAATATGAAGCACTTCTTGTAGGCTCAAACTAGCCCATGAAGTGCAATTAAAAAGGCTTTTTATGAGCATCGACTCTTAACTAGTGGTAAGACAAGCAAATGGCAACTTTACCATAAAGGAGAATAACATGGCAATGTATCTCAATATCTTAACGGGCTAATCCTTTAACAGTGTTGGGCTATACTGGTTCAATGTCTGGATGTGCCAGCTCGAATCGGTCCGCCCATTTGTATACCACTAAAACTAATTATAGCCTTCCTTAATGGCCCAGTCCTTTATGAGAATAAGGAAGAGGACCACAAGTTTATACGAAGAGCTAAGAATTTATACTCTAAGACGATGTGTCATACAAAAAAGGTTTCTCAATACCTCTTCTACGTTGAAGTGGAGGATAAGAGGCAACCTACATCCTTGGGAAAATCCATGAGGACATATGTGACAACCATGTTGGAGGAGATGCAATTATGTAAAAGGTACCAAGACAATTATACTATTGACCCACCTTGAAAAAATAATGCTCTTCATTATGTGCATAAGCGTGATAAGTGTCAGCGCTTTGTCATTGTCAAGAAACGGTCGTGGACCTTCATTATATATTCACATATTTAATAAAATTCTTATTGCTACCTGAAATGATTTGATTCTCATCGGATTGAAACTAAATCATACCATATCATGTTCATCCCTAAATTCCAACGTACTACAAGGATTTTGGATTTTGTCCATCATCATACAAAACGGTCATATTCCAAGATCGTGATTAGCATTTCATTCATCAAGGACTGCCCTGTGTCCAAAACTGCATAAATTTATGACAAAGAAATTCTCATTTGTCATTTATATAACAAATAAAAAAAAAAAAAAAATCGACAAGAAGAGATCATATTACTTTTGTTGATTAATTTTTTCGAGAGTTTTCCCATTTTTTCTTATGTATGTATGTATGTATGTATTAATTTACAGAAGGTCAAACTTATTAAAATATACTTATTAATTAATCCGCTCATTAATATTAATTAATTAATTATAACTGCCTGCCTAATTAATTATTAGATATTAGTATAATTATAAATAAAATATACATTTTATTTCTGTCGTGTTCTTGCTTCACTTGGATTATATTTCTTCAAATAAAATATACGTTTTCAAATTGATTCACTCGGTAATTAATCTTTTTCATTGACAAAGGACAGTTATGAATATATATCCCCACAAGGAAATATTCTTATATCTTAGAATTTTATTTTTTTAAATATCCATTCAATTAATTTTTTTTTTTTATGATTATGAAACAATTAAATACATTAAAAATAAAAAAATAAAACTGATTTTATTAAAATAAGCTATATAAAAACACAGATTAATGTCAATTCTAGATTACTAAGCAATGGGGCTGGAAATCATGGCTATAAGGGGCCAGTTGTCACCCTTAATCATGATTCGACTCCACTGACTACAATAATAATAATAATAATAATAATATTATTATTATTAGATTTTTTAGAGTATCTCTAAGAAGTTTCTATATATAAAAGAATAATGATAATATAGTACTACTGAAGCTATAACAAAAGTTTAGATGACTACAGTGATAATACTTCCTAAATGTGATTGATTTATTTACTTTTAAGGTGATCGGTAAAATAATATCACTTACATACGGAATTTATGAAATATGTAATTAAAAATGAGTTTTAGAAAATGAACGTCAAACATGGACTATGCCCTTGTTTGAGTCTCGTTTTGGGAGAAAATGTATTTTGAAATAATATTTTTTGAAGAACTCGTAGTTAAAAAATATAAAAAGAAATTCGATTTACGTAAATAATTATTTTATTGAAAATTTTTTAATTAAGTTTTTGAAAAAACAGGGCTCAGACAAGGACTAGATGTAATCATTATAAAGTAAGAATAGAATATTAAAGTAGAGAGTCTATTCAAACTTATTCTAAGTATTATTTCTTTGAAATATAGAGTATCTTATATTTTGAGTCTCTAAAATATTAAAAAACAACAAACTCGTTCTAGTTTTCAATAAATTTAAATATGAACTTGTTCTTTTCAAAAATTTCTTTGGTCTATTTGTAAACAATCATGCTACATGTAAATTATATTTTACATCATTGTTTACATTATGTTATGTAGTAACACACCATTGGTCATTTAAAAAATAATAATAATTTTTGTCAATAATTTTTTGAAAACAAAGGAGATGTC
>CAIGRB010110375.1:5574-32337 GCA_903798255.1 Fraxinus quadrangulata
ATTTTATTTCGAGCTATCTAACGAGCCCAATATTAAAATATTTATCATTACTCTATCAATATTTAAATATTTGAACCAAATATTTTGAAAAAGTTAATTCGGATAAGCGAAATCCAAGTTATCGGAGTAGAAAGATATTATTCTAAATCGTAATTTAGTTAAATTAATTAATGAATTAATATAAGGGGTGATAGGTGACACGTGTAGTGGTGGTATTTAATTGGTTTCTTTTATATAAGGATTTTGCTTCTTTTTTTTTTTAAATAAAAATAAAAAGGAAAAAAAGAGAGTTGTGGGGCTAGTTGTTGAAACGTGTCAATTTGTTGTACTTTAATATTATTTAATTACTTGAATTTGGGAATTATATTGATAGCATGCCACGTGTTTATTGAATATGAAGGTAAGCAATCTTGATGTTTTGATTTTGGGAATTGGTAGGATAGCTTGCCATATTTTAATCCTATCAAATTTAATTTCCCATTTTCAATCTTAAATACTTTACAAAAGCATAATCATTATCAACTACGGAAGGAAAAAAGAAAGAGAAAATATAGATACGTAAGTAGAAATTAAAGATTTAGGAACGTGAATTTCTTAATTTTCTTCTCTTCCAACAATTCTTTTATCGATCAAGGTAGGATATCGAGGTGTAGTTGCTTTATTCCATTTAAATTATTTTCTTTCATGTTGATGGATTATTATACTTATAAAAGTTAAAGATATGTTATGATATGTATAATATGTGCATTCGGTATTAAAGATATAATATGATATGTATTGAGCTATTACTGATTTTCTAAAGATATAATGGCGGTATGATTTTTCATGACGCGTGAATTTAATATTTTATTCAGGATTGCACAATTATTCGTGTCCTACTGAGTATTTTCAACTAGTAATCATTTTTTCTACTCCTCATAGATTAAATCGGGTTGTTGGTTGGTGGTCGATGAGGTGCAGTCGTGGTGCTAATATTTACGAGACACATTAAAATAATTCGGTGTAACAAGACATTTTTTTTTTCTAAATTTCAGCAATTTCTCAATTTATTTCATAAGAACTTTTATTTAGAAATTTAAGACATGTTTACCTATAGTTTATTATTATATCGACTTCCATTTGGGATAATAAATAAGATTTATCTGATTACATATCCCTTGAGTGTTATTTCACATTCGTGATAACAAAGTTTGGTTTACAATCGATTATGCATAAATAAACGTAAAATATATAAAAGCATATATGAATGATGCTTCCTAAAATAATAGACTCTACGACCTATATAAAATTAGAGAGATCATTTCCGCTTTTGCTAAAGTGCTCGGCTATATATTCATTTACATTTGGGAGTGGATTCGTACCTGAACGAAAATATTAAATAATCTATTATTTTTCTTTTTGTTTGCTAACTGTACCCGCATATTTTATGAATTATATGATTATGTCTCTCTCTTTTATCTTTTACACATCTTTCTTCAATTATGAACTTGCTTCATTTTCTTATGTATGATACGTACACTACTTTCATAAGTGGATCCGTAAGCCTTGGCTTCAATAAAATTAATGGTTCTATGCAGTGGAACTACGTAAATTATTAATATCGTTTCACACGACTAATTTTATGCCTCTATATATATTGCCGTATTATAACTATGAAGTGGCATACAGAGAGAAGATACTTTCTTCCCTGGAATCTTGAAGATCCACATACATAAAGTAATGAGTGATGAATAAGAAATCTCATTGATAAAGAATATTACCAATCACTGATGCCACAGAGACTTTTAACAAAAGAAACTTGAGGAAAAGTCTACAAGGCTAATATCCTCATGACACAGTGAGAAATTACATTAAAGATTGAAAACAGTGCATCTAATTGAAACCCCAAATAAAGTTGTCATCTTTGACCATGCTGAAGCCGACACAGAAGCAAAATAGTGACTGGCTAGTCTGATTATGGAGGCGAGCCTAGTAGTGCGACAGCGATAAATAATAAATAAATAAATAGTGGCCCAAACAGTGGCCAAATATTTTTAATAATAATAATAATAATAAATAAATAAATAGTAGCCCAANTAACAAAAGAAACTTGAGGAAAAGTCTACAAGGCTAATATCCTCATGACACAGTGAGAAATTACATTAAAGATTGAAAACAGTGCATCTAATTGAAACCCCAAATAAAGTTGTCATCTTTGACCATGCTGAAGCCGACACAGAAGCAAAATAGTGACTGGCTAGTCTGATTATGGAGGCGAGCCTAGTAGTGCGACAGCGATAAATAATAAATAAATAAATAGTGGCCCAAACAGTGGCCAAATATTTTTAATAATAATAATAATAATAAATAAATAAATAGTGGCCCAAACAGTGGCCAAATATTTTTAGTGGTCATTAGGATGCGAGGGAACAAGGGTAGGACCCACACGTCCAAATAGTTGTGATCGCGCCACATCCAATCAGCTATCAATTGCTGCAAAAGATACTATAAGCTATCATTGTGCTTTTCACCAACTCAATCTTTCACTATTTGAGCAATTAATATTCGACGTATATTTTTAGATGTCCAATAGGACTCAACTTATTTGACATCGTGTGATAAATATTGTTACCACGTCGTTCTATTGTATTTAGATTGAGAAAATGACTTACTCATATTTTTAAAAATCTAATAGCTTTCGAGTTAAGAATTAAGAATGAAAGCATTAAACAATGTTAATCATGGGCTCAAGCCCCTCAGCAAATCTTGAGTTTATACAAATATAATCAAACGGTTCTCGCGATGTATTAAATATGCCTTAAATTTTTGAATATTTATGTGATAAATAAAGTAGATTTTACAATTGTGCTCCACGGCAAGTAAAAAGGTGTCAAAATCTCTTCATTCTGTGAAGGATAAATAATGTATTAGCAAATAATTAAAACTTTCTTTTTAAATACTTTTTCATAAATAATATTATTATTTTATAGAAGATATTTTCAAGTGTTAATAGATTTTCTTGGAAATGGGTGACCATTTGGGCCTCGTATAATCTGGAAAGTAACAATGGATTCCTGGTGTGGGCTCCATTAAGTGTGTTCGGTGTTGACTAACGCAACTCTGAGAGAGATTGCTTTACAAAAATCTCTTACGTGTTGAAAAAGTATATGAATCACGACCATGCATGCAAAGGTGTGATGAACAATAATGAACTTGTTGACAATTATTTTGGATTCCCTATAAAGGATATTATGTACACATGATTTTGTTTTGAAAAACAATCTCACTATTTATTTTTTAAATTCTTAAATCTTGTTTTGGCACAATTTTTTCAAAAAGTAAAAAATAAAATTGTGGACCTCTAAAATTGATTTTGATAGAAAAAAAAAAATTCTAGAAAAATCTACACCAAATAATTTAAAATATTGCTTTTTTTAACCAGTTACAAACAGAGGCGGACCCAACACCTGACCAGCCCCCAGCGGCCGCCCTTGCTGAACCCGCCGGAGCAAATTTCTTTTTTTTACTATAATTAAACTTTTCAGGTTATATAACTGAACATATCATTTTCAAACATATTCTGTAGCTTGGTTGGTTAGAGGTGACATGTTTATGTTTTTGGTCTCGGGTTCGAATCACTTCCCAACCTATTTATTTGAAAAATATTTTTAATCTATTTTTACTAAAATTAATGCAATATGGGAGCCAGGGAGGGACTGGAGGGGAATTGAACCTGTGATCTCGTGCTAAAATAAAAAAACTTGACCATTATGGCACTTCTTAATATTGACACTAACTTCAACACAATAATATATGTTAGGTTGGTCTCAGTTTTAATGCAATATAATACTTGAACTCGTAATCTTTCATTTGAATTATGGAAACTTGGCCACAATGTCATTTGGTAAATACTATTTTTTCTAACAGAATTATAATGTTTAATATATTTAATTAGTTAACTTACTTTAATTTATTGCTTTTTTAATTTTATTTCAATATTTTTTCTTTGACTAATTTATGAAGTAAATTTTTTTGTGAATTAGTTAATTGGTAAATTTAGGAATTTTTTAATTGGGGAATTTGTGAATTGAAAGTTTTGGAAATTTGTTAATTGGGAAATTTAGAAATTTGTGATTTGTGATAAATTTGTGTTGAAGCTGTGAAATTGAAACTACAAATGACAAGTGTTAGTGTTGAAAGGACATTCTCTATTATGAATATAATTAAGAGTGACTTGCGCAACAAAATGGGGATGACTGGTTGAATGACAATTTGGTAGTGTATATTGAACGAGAAGTTTTTTTTAAAAAAAAATTGATAATGAGACAATCTTGCAGCGCTTTCAAAATATGATACCACAGAGATTTCAGTTATCTGAGCGTACGGTTACAAAGTGAGGTTGTATTACTTATTTTTTATTTTGGGTTGTATTGGATTATATTTTCATATTACATCATTGCTACGTTTTAGTGTATTTATATATTAATCGAACAATTTTTAATATTATTTAATTAAAAATTAATAATCAATATCGACATTCATGTCGTTGCGGTCAACGGTCAATGATCGTCTACCGCCCGTGCTGAATTTCAGGGCTGGATTCGCCCTTGGTTACAAACACACCAACACAAGCTGAAATTGATTTGTAGTAAATCGACGATGGAAGGCGACAGATGAGCAAAATAGTGACCGAATGGTTTGATTACAAAGCTTGGTAGTTCAACAACGTTGGACGAACATTAGAATCTAAAATATATGTTAGTATTGATTCAACGCGAAGGTAATGGTGGCACACGTAAGGTTTGCTTGTATGTGATTTTCATGATCTATGTGGTATGGTTTAGGTTTGTTTTAGGTGCATGATTTATGATTGAGATGGTGATGGTTTCGAATCTAGTGGGGATAGGCAGTGATGGTGGAGATCTGGTCACGATGGTGGTAATTTTTTGGTAAAGGCTTGCTGTGATGGTCTAGTCGTGATGATGGAGCAAATGGTGGCAAATGGTGCATATTGAGGTGTAACACTATATTTTACAAGCGATGGTGACGACGACAACAACATAACAAGGATGTTATAAATGGTGATAGTGGTCGTGTAACATTGCTTATTACAATTGTAATACAGTTTGTTACAAATGGTTGTGGTGGTGGTGGTTTCGACGTCGATGGTGGAAAAAAGAAACGAAAAGTGCGTAACACATTTGTCTGACAAAATGTAGTGTGAAAAATATTATAAGAAAAACCAACGTTTTGGTTAAGAAAAGGTCAAAATCTTTCGTTTCTTATAAATTTGATCCATACAAATTTTGGACTAGTTGGAGAGCTATATGTCATGGACAGGGAATGGATGACTTCAGACTAGCCCAACAACACATTATACATAAATGGTTGGGCCCAGTCTCGGACTCGGACTGTTTTGGTCTGTGTTGTTGGGCTAGCAGGTTGGAATAGGCTACAACACATGGGAGCTGGGCTGGAATGTAGCCATCAATTTTGCAAATTGAACGCAGGTCGCCCGTTTTCAGGCCCACGCTTGTCAAAGGCACGATGGCATGTAATATTGATACTATTGATATACCGTAACAATTATTTAACTTCTTTTTCTAAGTACAATATAAAGTATGTAAGGTCTACAATATCGAGCTAGCGGTAAATGCATCGTTTCAGACTATCAAAGGTTTTAAATTTTGAAAACAGACTTGTTTCTCTAATGTTAATGACTGAGTAAAGCAATACACAAAAGATTTGTCGCAAAAGCTGTCAGAAAAATAGTAAAAGGATATGCTAGCATGGGACGTTAATGCCATCCTTTAAATGGTATAAGCATTGGATGACTCGATTAATCGTACCGATCAAATGAACCGCTCGATCAAACTCAGTTGTGTGATATATAAACTTCAAAAAGCTAATATGTTCTATATATTTTTATTTTTTTAAATAAAATCCAGAAAAAGGAAAAATTGAATAAAACATAAATTGATTTTTATATGTTCGTGTCTATGAAACATGATAAGGAGCCAACTCTCTAACGTAGCTTTAATTTTAAAAGAAATGGTTAAATGTATATTACACGGGCCTGTAATTAGTAATGCTTGAAGGCTTCGATACGAGTTCGTGAGTGAGTTACCATAATCCTGAAGATGAATTCTTAACAAAATCGCGGTTAATCGAAAAAACAATGCCTAGAACAAAAATAAAAATATAAAATAAGTATGAAGCCAAGATTTACAGTAAGTACTTATTTTACTATGCTACAAACATAAGAAAAACCTTGTATGAACACTTTATTTATCACACTATTTCTGGTTAGAAATCTTAGCTAAGGATATCATTATATGTGTTCCTATATATAAAAGAAAAAGCAATCTTGCCATCAACGTCTGCTTTATATGGTCATCTAACTTGAATTAACCGGCCTAAAGTTCATTACAGAGGTCAATTTAGTCGTTTAATAGATAAGAATCTGCACATAAGATGTAATTTAAGAGAAAAGTGATATAAACAATTACATGCTCATATTTAGGGGAAGAAAAGAAAATTAGCCATGTACTTGAGCTCGTTTTTAGGTTCTAAAATTTCATTTGGGTTTGACTTTCATTAGTAGGGAACAAACTTACTTAACAGTGATGTTTACATGTCATTTCTCACAAATTTAAGGTTTGCAATCATTTTCACGAGAAAACAGTGGCACTTTACACGCATGAATCACTTATACACTTTACTCCATCTTGAATGCATTCATAATGCTCGGCTTATGAATGCATGCATGGTTATGATCATTAGTTTGTCGGGAGCTTGATTTGCTTATTTTTACATATTATTATTTTAAAAATATAATAAAATTAAAATTAAAAAATGCTGTTTTTCTTAATTTTTAAAATTTAAGTGCTATTTATGTCAATTCCATTTTCGCCAGCTCATCGTTGGGCCACGCTCGAGCGACAGTAGCAAAAGCTGCCTCGCTAGCTTGTCGCTCTACCCTCGCTCGAGCGACAGTATGTGGTTTTGAATATTAACGATTTTTTTATGGGGTTTTACGCATTTTATCCCCAATTTTCGCTTGATTTCTCCAAAATCGTCATAACCTATACCAAGTTAGAGGCTTACCTACTCCTTAAACACTTAAAATCATTCATTGAACGTGTTATTTCATCAAAACATCGAGCTTAAAAGGTAAAATTCGAAAAACTTATTTTTTTTCTCATTTTTACAATTTTTTTTTATTTTTTATTATCATTCTTGCTTGAGTTTTTGATAATGCATTACATATTTTGAACATTGTTATAGATTATCATCAATTGTTGCATGATACTTCAACAAAAATCGGATTTTTGATGCGTTTTTGGCATGATTTTGATGGTTTATTGTGTTTTTTTTTTCACTATAGTGACTCACGTTGCATGATTAGTTGATGTGAATTGTATTGGATTTAGTGAGTGGTTTGTGAGTTGGGTGGTTGAGGTTGTGGTCGTGGTTTGGGATTTGGCTTGGTCCGTTGGAATGTCAGGTTGGTGGTTCAGAGTGTGCATTATGTTTTGTGCATTGCTGTTGATGTTGGCATTGCAGGGTGACGCCACTTCACTACGTCATGACATCACGTCGCTGCGTCTTGACATCACGGCACATGCCATGTCTTCACGTTACCTACGTCTATGCATCACTGCATATCGTTGTGCATTCATACTAGGTTACGTTGCATGTTTTCTTATATGTCTCGATTTGCGTACATTCATGCATCTCATGCATATCATGAGTTAGTATCTTTTTTATCGAGGTTTTAATGTTTTGGTTCAATTCACTTCAGATGCCGCCTAAAGAGAGCACGCACAATCGCTTCCACTCCTAGTACCTCCACTTCTTATAGTCGGACTAGGTTCATCTCTGCTGTCGCCCAAGACACTTTTAGGTCGCAGTTTTCTCTACGTCCCATTTTATTAGAAAGCGAGGTCATCATGTTTGACATATCCCCCGACCTCGTCGCTATTTTCACATCTCAGGGTTGGGAACTTTTGTTAGTTGAGTTAGTCCCTCCACTGAGTCTATTAGTTCAGGAGTTCTATGCTAACATCCATGATGTTAGTGGGTCGTCCTTTAGGATTTTTCTTTGGGGTAAGACTGTTAAGATTACTCTGAACGTTATTTTGAGTCTTGTTCGTATTTCTCGAGTCGTCCACCCCTTATTCCCATACTTGACTAACAATTCTCTTCAGGCGGACTCTTTAGTCCATTCGACGGTGTTTAACACACAATTGGAAGGAGGTTGAGGTGCTATTCGCGCTGGCTCTCTTCCTACTAATCGCCAGATTCTATTGTGCATTGTGTGCACGAATTTTTAGCTTGTGTCTCATATTTCTTCATTATCCATGGAAAATGCTCATTTTTTGTACGCCCTACTGCATGATGATTCCATTGATTTACCCTCATTCATTTGCCATCTTATTATATAATCTTTTGCAATGTTTATTAACTTTTTGCAACTTAAAATAAGTGTTGCAAAAAATTTCACTTTTTGCAATGGTCGTTGAATGTTACAAAAAGTTTTTTTTTTCTTTGTTTGAGAGGAGAAGAAGAGAATACTTGAATACACCCCTACCAACAGTGGATACCGACCCGAGGTCCTTTACCTCCCCCCTCTGTCACTCCACATTCCCACCCTCCGCCCATCCTCTCACTGTTAGACGAGGTAAAAAACACCCTACTTTATTCATTTATTGTTTTAATGTAGTGTAATTGTGAAATGTGAATGATTCATTTGGCTATAGTTTGATTGGAAAAAGGGAAAGGTGCTTGATTGATGAATGGGGGGGATGGGTTTGAGTTAGGACTTGTTTGGATAAGTTGGAGTGGGAATTCGTTTGCAAGAAACTACAATAGAATAAGCAATTTTGATGTCGTCAAGCTAGTGGATCCGTCGAGAGGCGAGGGACATCGAGCAGGTGAATTTTTTCAATTAAAAAGTTTTTTATGTTTTTGAGCTTGTTTTCAATTAAAGGGATCTATCGCAATATTCTGATAAGTAAATGTTGCAATTGGTCAACATAATTGAGCTTTGGCAACACTTTTTAAACGAATGTTGCTATGTCACCCTTTGCAACATTCATTGACTGTGCAAAAAGTTTTATTTTTTACGACGTTTATTGAACGTTGTTAAAATTTGATTCTATAGCAATGTTCAGTGATTGTTACTGAAACTCTTAATATATAACCTTTTGTAACGTTCATTGAACGATACAAAATTTTTTTATTTTTTGCAACGTTTTTTTAATGTTGCTAAAAATTTCATTTTTTGCAATAATTTTTGGACGTTGTTAAAATCTAATTCTATAACAACGTTCAATACATGCTGCTGAAACTCTTACTATATAAATTTTTGCAACATTCTTTTAAGTTTTGTAAAAAACAGTGGATACTGGCCCCGGGTCCTCCACCTCCTCCCGCTGCCGTTGAGAGACATCGAGTAGGTGAATTTTTTCAACTAAAAATCTGTTTCTATTTTTGAGCTTGTGTTCACTTAAAGCTGAGGAGTGTGCTAGTGTTGTGAGTCTAATTTTCACTGTTTCGTGTAGTTTCTTGTCCATTTTTTTAATTTAACTAATTCTAGTACTAAAAATTCAATTCATTCTCAATAGATTTTTGATTATATTGCTATTGAAATGAACTGCCTTGTTCAATCCTTTTTTTGCTGTAAGAAAAATGGCCTTCTTATTTTTCACTAGCATGCATTTACAGAAATGAGGGCGATGGGGTGAACACACACACACACACAGAGTTGTGACCGACTTTGTGTGGAAAGGTTGTCTAGTTGCCAACAGTGCCATAGTTTTGAATGTAATTCTTGAGGGTTGCATCTGCTTCTGGAGACCAAAGCCCCTTTCTCACTTTAGTCTTATCACAACAAGGAGTTTTTAGCACGGCTAGCTTCCTACGGTAGAGAGAAAAATAGTGTGTGCGTGTGAGGGAAGAAAATTAATAGACACGCAAGTACCAAGTAATTTTCACTTGTAAGAAAGAAAAGACTTTTCGTAGCTTCAAAATTATTGCATATACTTTTAGTCCCTTTAGCTTGCTTGACTTTATTGAGTTGTTATATTCGTTAGTTCAGTGTCAATTTGATTGTTGACGCATAATTTTCTTTTGGAGTCATGTGTTGATGTTTTGATATGGAATGATTTTTCGCAGTTTGAATCCACTTTGAGGATACAGTGCGTGAAAGATAATCTCATTTATAGGCCTTTAGATATTAATATTGTACTTCTTGTGTAGAAATTCCTCCAAGTATCCTAGGATCAGAATCAGTCAAGCTGTCAGAAGCAAAAAATATTTCAAAACAAGCAGAAAGGGTCGTAGTTGCAACGATGAGTTCAAAGCAAAATAAAAGTTTGTCAACTCTCACTGAAAAGAAAGGTTGGAGACGAACTTTTAGTTTGATTTGTTTTGTTAAAAAAATGATTGTCATGAGTAAATTTGGAAAGCTCAATGTAGAGGATTCAGTGGCCTCTGGGTTGCATATACTTCATTTCTTATGAAACAACCACTAGTAAATGAGATTTGTAATAGATTGTCCGTTCTTCCTTTTTTGTGAGACAAGGTCTAGAAAACGGGATTTGTAATAGAACCTACTAGATTTCATGGACTCGTACCCTAAACTATTTTAGGATAAGTTTCCTTCATCACAAAAGGAAATATAGTTGTGGGAAAAGAGAATAACACCATCTGGAAATTGGCTTTGGTTTGTATTATCCTTGTATAATCTATCATCTGGTTTTCCTATTTGCTATTATTCTTCCATATGCAATTACATTATTATGCAGACGTATTTAGCTCATCGGGATTGTTGTATTAATTGATCCTTTTTGCATTGAGGATCACTAAATTGATGTTAGTTTCTACAAGGATTTTTGTTATTGGCATTACTAGTGTTATGGCTGATCCCAGTGCATGGTAGCATCATAAAAGAGCTGCTGACAGAAGTTTCAGAGTTCTAGAGATGTTTCAAACGAACTGAAATTTTGAGAAATCTTCTTATGAACTTTTAGAATCCATGTAATTTCATACGCTATATTGTGCTTGACTATGTATATCTATGGTGGATCATTGCTACAATCTGGATACTGGGGAAAATGGGCCATGGATTCGAAGCCAGGCAGATGCCTGAGGACTGACTGCAAGAAATGGTGGTGCTCGTGAGATGTAGTTGCCGGGCAGAAGTACTGCAAGTGCTATGTCCTCAGTGGCCGCAACCGTTCAAGAAAGCCTGTGGAAATCCCCATGTCCACCAGTGCTCTTTATATGGTTTGATATTGTACCATTATTTTGTATTTTATGTTTGTTTATTTATTTAATAGGAAATATGCAAATCAAGAATTTTTTTGAATTTATTGCAACGACGTGTTCAATATTTATTTTGTATAAACTAATGAAATTATTTCAATTTCATGCAAGCCCAAAATACATTTGTATTTTTGTGGGTGATTTGTGTAAATCGCTATACAAATAAAAAATTGCAAAATATATATATTTTTTTAAATGACATATGGCAACGGCTAAAAAATGTTGCAAAAAATAAGGATATAAGTATAGGTAATATTCAAAAAATATTGCAAAAAGGTTATTAGCGACATTCAAAAAATGTTGCAAAAATGTTATAAGTAATATTTAAAAAATGTTGTAAAAAGGTTATTAGCAACATTAAAAAAATATTGCAAAAACGTTATTAACAACATTCAAAAAACGTTGCAAAAATATTATTAGCAACGTCTAAAAAAACATTGTCATATGCTTTTATTTAACGGCAACATTGAGATTTGTAACATATGTCCGAACGTTGCAAAAGATCTTCGACAACATTTTTTAAACATTGTAAAATGTTGTTTTTATTGTAGTGTATCTCTATCCCCTATTATACATCACAACAACTAATATAATGTGCTATATGTTATAAATAATGTAATTATTAGTGAATGTCAATTATATTCCTTATTACTATTGTATCTCTAATTATTCTCTATAAATATGGAGCTCTAGTTCTCAATAAAATACACACAAGTCCATTGATTCCACAACTTTCTTCTCTTTCTCTCTATTTTAAAACACGTTATCATATGATTCTCTCAAAATCAAAGTGAATTAGTTTAAAAATAATATTTTTTATAAGTATAATCATTTTTCAAGCATACCAAAAACAATTTGGTGACGTTTGATACACACACACACACACACACACACACACACACACACATACATATGCATTATAACCGAAATCAATTTGCGTGTACACGTTTGGGTTTGCATGTATCAATTACCGCCTTCTCTACTTTTGTGTATATCAATTTGTGAACTATGTATGTATGTTGTGTCTACCACAATCAATTCACATGTAACTAAGCATCAATTGTGTGTGTATCAATTCCTGCTGTGTATGTTGTGTTCGTCGCAATCATTATTTGTTTCATTATTTAATTCCTATTATGTATGCTACGACGGCCACAATCATGCTCAGTTCTCAAATTAACCTATGAAGTTGACAGGTATGTATGGATAAATTATATAATTATGTATGCCATGCTCAAATTGGCCCATGAAGTTGACAATTATGTATGCATATATGTATTCTACAATCACTTTGTCGTACTTATAATTACTAGTGTGGATTGTGCGTTGAACGATAACCATTATAATTTTCTAAGAAACGTCATTATGATATTATCTATTTGAAGACATATATATTGGTTATAACATTCTCGAACGCGATACTCAGGAAAAGTAAACTTTACAAATTCGGTGCAAATAAGCCGTAAAAATAGCACATGCACATTAGAAATCGAAATCTTAATGGATTTAATTATGTAGTGTTCGTACATAAGAAGACAAAATTAATGCTCGATAACAAGTAAACATGAAACATAAAGAGGGAAAATGTACAATTCATGTAAGGGTCCAACTTCCATCGGTGAGACAGATTTTGTACACCATGAACATTGGGATTTCATCGTTCACAAGTTCGAATACACATGTGTCACCTATTTGAAGTTGTTTTTCTCAAACGTGGTGTGTCTACCCCACGGTGAAACGTCGCACGTCACCATTTGTTCGCATTGGCTAATTGCGGTGTGAACAATCATGGATTTGAACATTCCGAACAAATTTTTGTAGATGTAATCAAGCGAAAGCCCTAGGTACATACTACAAAATAAATTCACAAATGTATAAATAGCAAAATTTAGAATTAGGTGAGAGCAATGAATATGAAAATGGTTCATTCCTATAAAGCAAGAATGACACAGTTCACAAAAAATTAAACTCAAAGAGGAGCTTACAATATTTCGATGAAAATCTCGATGAGCCTCTAATGTTACTCGGAAAATAGGATTGCCATTAGTGAAATCTCAACGTCAAATGTACCAGATTCATAAGTCACTTCTATGCCTGAATTCTCAAATATTGAAATATCGAAAGTAGAATTTTCGTTGTATTAAAAAATGATAACATAGCGATTTTGTAAATTATGGTGGTCAAAGAATTGTGATCATCCAGCAATAAGATACATGTTATCATCAACCCTTTCCAATTGTACGTTGCAAATAATTCCATCATAAGCGATCAAATGTACGGTATCACTAAGGTCATGTCCTGAGCGACATACAAAATATCTAGGAAGCGACTGTAAGAGAAAAAAAATAAAGAAAGTTTCATAAAAAAGTTATTTACTTTATATACAATTTCCTTAATAATGAATAAATGTTAACAAAGAGATCATTTTAAGACCTACCAAGCGAAGATTATGACCCAATGAAGGTGTTATTACTTGAATGAAATGGTGTGGTAGATAACTTCTGTTTGACATAATATTTTTACTACCAAAAAAATAGATAAGCATCTACATTAATTTTTTAGCTACAAGAATAATTGTTATTAATATAAAAATCAATAAAAAGACAAAGGACTAAAATGGTTATCACACAACTTTCTAATAATATATACACTAAACTCCTCAAACTCGAACAAATGAGAGATCAAGAAGCAAGAGTTTGCCGATCAATAATCCACACCGAGCACGAGTATGAGACTTAGCTAACAGATCTATCTTTTAATCAAAGCACTTCTTGCTAGTGAAGCGCTATCATCATTTTCATTAAATTCGGGATAGATCATATTAATATTTTTTTAGTACTCAACTCGATCCACCACTACATGAAATTAGTTTAGATATATTATTAGGCCATACTCTATTATTAATCACTGTTGTCATCATTGATGAAAACATATTAAAATCTATTATGTGTATTTTCAATCTGAAAAGTATATGGAATAAAATCAAAACTAAAAATACAATTATTTAAAAACATCCATCAACTGAAAAATAATTTTGTAAATATCTAATTTTGTCTCATTTTGTTTAATCTGAAATCACAAAATGATTGTGCTACTGGTGAGGTTAGCTAATTTCTCTTGAGGAATCCAATTGGGTAATTACTTAATTGAATGTAGCATCCTCATATAATTTTTTAATTTCACAAATAGCAGAATGATGATACCCCTCTAAAAAAAAAATCTTAAAAATCTAGAAACAGAGTAAAATCGAAGCTCCATACCTTCTATTCACATAAAAAAATCTTACTTACTAGAAAACCTTGTTTCATTAACTTTGTTTTTTAATCTTTGATGGAAGTTTTAAACCTCTGCAAAAGAAAAAAAATTATAGGGTTAGAACTTTGGGATGGTTAGAAATCATAATCCTTTCCCTAAATTTGAAATATCGAACCAAGTTAAAATCCTAGAAATTTCTTTCTCCTTTTACCTTTCTTTTTCCTCTCTTTTTTGGTCTTTGTTTTCTGTCTTCAGCTTCGATTTCTGCCTTCCAACTTCGTGCTTTGTGTGTGCGTGTATGAAAATGAAAAGAAACGGATTCAATTGCCAAGTAAGTGGAGCACTAACTCAATATTGCGAAGGAGTCTCTCATCTTCCAATTAATGTAACAATTGGTCATTTAACTTCCAATGATAAATAAGTACATCCACAAGGATACGGTTTGGATGAAAGAAATTCCATTAGATAGGACAAATTTACCATTCAAATAAAAGAGCTAAAGACAGCATAGATACATTTAATTGAGCATCTGCAGAATGTGCTGCAGGTGCTAGATTGTTGGCCGCCAAATCACCCCAGCGAGTTTGTCCAGCAGTGCCAGAAGGGGTCAACATTCTTGTAGCTGCCAAGGTCTACTCAATTTTGTTTGAAGATGATCACGATGAGAAAAAAATGAACTGTGGAAACAGTATATTATCAAGAGTATGCCATAAGTACCTGAAGATTAATATTAATTGATTTAGTTATGTAGTGTTCGTATATAAGAAGACAAAAACCTTTCGTTTCTCTATAAAATTTGCGCACACCACAATACTTACAATAGTTGGTAACACATATGCAATAGTTGGTATATTCAACAGATTAAAACTTCTACGTAATTCATCATCAAAAACATTAGTCGACTCTTCATTTGAAGTGGAAGCCTCAGAATAAGAATGTATTATAGATTCATGCACATAAGCAACATCGGAATTATTATTTTGAGATAACATAGGATCATTTATTCTTGTACGATGATCAATATGTATGGTTTGAACTCGATTCCTCCTATCCGCTTACCTTTGATTTTGTTGTTGACGAATGAAAGCACTGCATGATTTACTTGTGCTTTTGAAAATACTTTGAAGATTAATAAAATTAGACTCTTCATTACCAGATGTTTCCAGAGAATCCATTAGGACAATAAATTTAGCACTAATATGAATAAAGTAAAAAATATTTTATTAATCAAACAACTAAGAAATAATAATAATACTAACTTTACCACAATGTCAAATGAAATTGTTCAAATTGAATGCAATAGTAATAAACATTAAAGTCATTACCTTAAATATTGATGAAATGAAATCTAAATAAAATTATGAACGTTTTTTATAATATTGATGAAATGAAATCGAATAAAATTATGAACATGTTTTATATGCTAGTATCAACAAGTCAAGGCTAATTGAACAATATCAAAGGAAAGTAAAATTTTTAGAAGAGAAGAAATTCTCATATTTTGACCGAAGCAAAACGAAAAGGAGAAAATTCCAGATGAGAAACAGTTAGACCTTGCAAAATATTAATGAATGAAAATCAAATTGAAGTAAAAATGAAAAAAAAAACTATTGACAAACCAGTTGAAAAGAAGTCAAGTGCAAAAGCTAATGTGGCAAAAACGAACAATAAATGAAGGCTATTTTGTAAGAGAGAAAATGAGCCAGGGAAAAAAATAATTCACGTTGTGCGGACACGACATAGTGTGTCCACACGCCAGGTATCTAGTGTCGACACGGTGTGTGGACATGGGCACCATGTCCGCGTCGTATCAGCGCGGTGTTCGCAATGCCTGGACATCATGTCCTGATGTCCATACGTTGTGCAGACATGGGCATGGTGAAAATCCTTGCCTTTTCACTAAAGTGAGAATAAGAAAAGAAAATACATAAATAGTAGTCATACAACCAATGGAAATCAGATTTTAAGGTAAAATTGAGCAAGTTTTGAAATATTGTTTAATTCTTCATCATCACCAGGAAAAGCTAATGAATTGAAACATTTTAAATGTTATTTAATAATAAAAAGACGCGCGGCAGTGTCACATCGCGGAGGCAAGGTGTTAAAGTCAAATGACATAATTGTAAAATTCAATACAACAATGATAAATATTAAATCTAAAGAGGACATTATCAAAGGAAGGTAACATTGAGCAACTTTCGATATATTGTTTAATTCATTGGCAGGAAAAACTAATGTAGTAAAACATTTTAATTGTTATTATTTTAAAAATAATAAAATAGCGCGTAGCATGTAGCCGCACAACGCGCATGTATGGAGACACGGACACTCAATGTGAATGAATGATGAAATTCTAGTTTATGTGGTAGTAATGAGATATTTAAATTTTTGTAATGGCAATAAATGGTGAAAATATTAATGGGAAGCTAAATTATTATAAAAGTTGAGTAAGTTATTAGTAAGGATGACCCACTCAAAAGGTGGGGATTGACTTGCCCAGTCAGGTCGCGGGGGTCAAGGGGGCAGCGCCCGTCGTGGAGGCTCGGGGACATTCTGATTTTTATGTATGTATAGAATGATTTTTTCTAGTATTAATATGATTTGTAAACGGCTTTTGTAAGTTGTATTAATATTTTTGAATTAAATTATTAATAAGTGAAATTGTATTTAGAATAATGAAATGTTCATTTTTTTGGGAAAAAAAAGGAAGGGTCCGTGCAGCGCGGAGTGAATGCTACGCGTTGTGTGGAGTGAATCTCTGGGTTAAGCGGAGTAACTCCGCACAGTGCGGAGCAAGACTCTGCATGGTGTGCGGAGTTATTATTCCGCACTGAACGTCTCCGTGAACATTTTCGTGCAGCACGGAGACGTGATATTTCCCAATTTTTTTCCTCTCTCTCTCTCTCCCTCTCTCTTTCTCTCGTGGAAGTGGGAGCTTTCACAATATAATTGGATGATATTAGTAATAATTTTCACCCTAATTCCCTCCCAAAATGGCTTCCATTCTCGTGATGTTTCACAGCAAAAAAAGAAATGAAATTTGGGGGAATTTTATTGTAAATTTGCGATTTAGGTTCTCACGGTTCAACATTCAACTATTTTGATCCATTAAGTTCCAATTAAAATGAAAAGGTCCTTCAGTGACCATTAATGAAACCGTAACTTCAGTGACCGTTAGTGCAAGTTTTAAACTTCAGTGACCGTTTTGTGATTTTGACGTAACTTCGATGACCATTTGTGAAATTAACCCATTACCAATTGAAGAACATAAATAACATAAAGGGTTGGAGAGGCCTACTTTCACTCATAATCGAACTCTATTAAATACAAATAGATAAAGATATATAAAATGAAAGGAAAAGATGTGTGGGTTGGAGAGGCCTACTTCTACATAGAGAATTAATATCATATGACAATAAATCGGAAAGGTACAAAATAAAGAGAATTCAGTGATTAATCACTTTATTTTATTTATTTACAAAATATGAAGATAGAATCCACTTCATGAAAAAAATCTAGCCTTAAAAACTAAGCTGAAATTCATCACATGTACCAATACTTCTATATGGTACCATACATCAAAATCCATTGAGTCCAAGAAGAAATCAAAAAGTTCGCTGCTAGTTTAATTCACAAATGATTTCTATCTTTGTCAAAAAATCAAAACTAACTTGATTTCTAGTTTGAACTGGTGGAAGGCACATTTTCTTTTAGGTTGGATCCACAATGATGTCAGGGGCTTCTCCAGCAATTTCTTCAACAGTATGTTTGCTGGATGCTATCATCTTTTGTTTCTTTAGCTACTCATGCTTTCTTTTTCAAACATCAAGTTTCTTCGAGCAGGTACATTGGTGTGAGGTGAGATAGCCATCGTCCTTGGTTCATATGGAGACATCATTGGAGATCCCTTTGTAGGCCCACAATTGTTATCCAGAATGTATACAACATCGAACCTTGGTTGGTTCGTTTTGGGATCCAATGTTCCATATTTTATATAGATGAAATGGTCTTCAGTTGCATTATTCAAATCACGACCATTGATGACATGTTCTGACTGTGAAAATAAATAAAGATACTATCAATATGTTTAAGTAGGAAATATTAGCAAATGTAATATCGTAAGGAATACTCTACCATTATACAATCCTTCATCAAAGTGTCAGCTGGCATATGCAGGAATTTTTCAGCCAATTCACCAAATAATGATGCAGAAATAGATCCCATATTATCAGCAATATGAACATTGCATCTTGCTCTAGCAGGAAAAAAACAGAATAAGTGTGATAGGCATTTTAAATTTACTATTAATTAGATTATATACATAATAATTATTGTATTAAATTTCGCAGTAGAATAGGAGTTACTACCTTGGAACTGCTTTTGCATGCATGTATTTGCAACAATTGCAAGAATACATTTCATTCAACTGAGCAAATGACATCCAGCTACATGTGTCACAAGCCATATACCAAAGTGATTGAGGTCCTACCTTCAATTCCAACTGACCTTTTATCGAGAACGGTTTGTGCTGGGGAATGTAAATAAACATGTGGTAGATAATGGAAGAAATTTTAAAGAAAATAAGTCATGGTTTTAGTTTTACTTGTTAGATATATAAATGCAAGCATAGGTCGTCATTGGAACTGACATAAAATATTCAGAAATGAACAATATTTTTTCTTAAACCCAATTACCAAAACTCCTAAAAGTTATCTTATATCATATGATTATATGCTAAGACTTTAAAATAAATGTTGCGCAAGAGAATGATCAATAAAGTCAACAACCAAGCAACTTTCATGATATTTCAGGGATCTAACAAGAATGAAAAACGAATAAACCACACCATAACTGACCTATAGAGAATTCATAGTTGACAGTTCGACGGAGAAGACATCAACAAACATGCATTAATCTAGTTACACCGATGACCAAAGAGAACACAACATGAAAACCCCACAATCGAAAATATAATTTACTGGGACTTGATTTATATATTCTTACCATGAATTCCATGGTCTTTGCCATCTGTAATAAGGTGTGCATAAACAACATCATGGATGGACAATTTACCTAGTCCACCAAGCCACCACTATTCAGAAAATAAGGACCAAACTTGAGAAAATTGATGAAGAAACATAGAATATAGTATAACAAATAAAGAAGAGAAGTAGATAACAAAACAACTATAGTACAATGACCAAATGTGTAGCCACAAAACATCTCTCCCAATTCTCAAAAAGAAAATGAGACATTACCAACCTCTTATCTACCACGTTGCTTACTTTGGTTGAAGTCAATGTCGGACTATGAACTATGAATTCATTAGTCTTAGGGTCAAATGTTGTACGTAGGAGCCATGATCAAGTCCAGTTTGTGAATAGCAGCAAACTATTTTAATCTTATAGGCCAATGACAACCATTTTTGTTGCTGTTGATCAGTACCTTGAGTCAAGAGTTGGAGTAGTTTATATTAGATTAAGGACCTAGAAAGTGAGAATGGAACTTATCATGGACTAAAAATTATTGAAAAAGAGAGGACTTTTAGCAAAATTGCTGGAATATGTTCTGTTTTCGATATAAGGTGCCAAGTATTAGATGGTAAAAGATGTACTTGTTTACCTATATGTCAAAAAGATTTATAAAAATCAATTGCACAAATCTAAAAATACAAAATACAAAATTGATTTTTTTAGTATTTTTTTTAAAATAGAAAGCAATTGAAATGAAATATTTTTGAACACCGCAAATAAGATTCTTATAAAACATTAGAAAGATGAAATGACTGCCTGGACTATGTTAAGGATGTACATACATGGAAAACAAATATAAGTGGGAAATTTTGGAAACTGGGGATACAAGTAAATTAAATCAACCTAAGTCTATAGCATTTGTGACATTACGAAGCCCACAATTTATTAAATATCTGCCATAAAATTCTTCGGCAAGCTCAACTGCAAACGATAATTAATTTACAGCTACTTGACGAAGACACGAACCTAAGTATAAAATGAAACCAACATATTATTCTAACCCGAATCACACAAATACATATATTGTTCTAGTATAGACCAAGAAAATGAACTACACGCTTTCAGGCTTACTAAGATAACTCTGTTTAGAGAAAATTATAAATGGACTAATGGAGACGAATCATATGTTGATTCAAAAGAAGATACATGATCAAATGGATCTTGCTCGATAAGTATAATTTAACTGTATACCTACTATTAATTAGCATATGTCTGTAAATTAGTTTTGAACTTGTCACTTATGGGTAGGAAATGTGAATTCAGCCCATAAGTAACAAGAGTAGGGGTGTGTCACCTGAAACTTAAAAAAAAAAAATTAAGAATATGTACATGAATAAATGATACATCATATGTCTGTTTTATATCACCAAAATAAAAGGGTAGCTCAAGTAACAGATATAAGAACTAGGAAGTCAAACCCGATCATCATTTCTACCTAGATTACAATTTAGCATCTAATACAACAATACAAATTGCTAATGCACCAATCGTAGATCTGGGAACAACTAAGTATGATCATTGAAATCAGAGTTCGTTGACCCAAAAAGTTTTATACTTTGGCATGACTAGTTAGACCATCATTGGATCAATAATGATGCGAAACGAGGATTTGAATAAGTAATAACTTCAATCCAATAATTTTCAGTCTGAAACTTGTTCTCTTTATTGAGTTGATCATCAACCATCATTAGCTAAAGCTTGGACTAAATTCCTATATTTCGAAAATTAATTAGAGTGATAAAAGGGGTCACGTCACCCTTCATGTTGACCATCTAGATATTATTTGTATATAATAGATTTGATACATCTACTTGATGATTGTATGGTATTCGCAACATAAAGTTTGCAAAATTACTGCTCAAAAGTTAAATTATGAGCATAATTTTTAAATTATACAATTAAGCTAGTGTCTTGTTAATATTAGTGAGCCTAAGTCTCAACCTTTTAATAACTGTTAGTTAGGATAGTAATAAACGATTTAACACTATTATTTACTAAGTGCTTCCAAATTAATTTATAAACCATTACTATTGAGAACAAAGTGTTTCTCAGTTTTGTTTAGGGAATGCTATTAATATCATGCAAACATCAAATGTTTCCCCACTATATTCGACTTATGGTTAGAGTACAATTTTTCCATCTAAATATTTTCATAGTGCAATATATGTACAATTCATCCACTACAATGCAATATAATGTTAGGTAAAGAATGTTGAGGATAAATGTGTAGTTTAAACACTTATACAATATCTTAAGTCCTAAGTGGTTATATTTTATAACGGGATTTATTGATTTTCAATTTGATTGGACAATTCTCTCAACATTAAGGGTATAATTAAGAAGTTGTAAATAATGTACAAATGCATCATTATATTATTTAGATCCTCGCAAAAGAGAATTCGAACCTAAAGTTCAAAAAATAATTTATTTAGATGCATTTATTGACCAAAGATATTAACAATATCTCACACATCGCTATAAATGCTCCAACTGTAATTGACTCCTAGAAGGACAATCCATTAACATTGTATTTGATATATCAATAACAGGCCTGAAGCGTGATGACATTTTATTCCAAACTAAATTCTCTAAAAACAAAAATGGAGCAAATAAGGAAGATGATCCCATCTCGAAGGCATATATTATTAGAGAACACATGGACATAACTAATTATAGAACCCCAAAAGAGATTCAAGTATTTGAAATATTGAAAGTAGAGATATCTTAATAAGTTATGTCATTATTAGAAAAGAAATGGAATCGAAGAAAAAGGTTATCGACAACACTTTTCTAGGTGATGTATCACTTTATATTATGAATAGAGGAATCAAGCTAAATTCATCGAAGCGAAGTAATGAATGGCCATTAAAAGGACACAATCCTAATAAATTTGAATTTATTACAGAAACTTGAAGTTTCTGGACCTGCAGTCCGAAAGGTTGATAAAATCTTATATGAAGATGATAATGCTTGAAGGCTATGACAAAATAGTATGAAACATATTTCAACAAAAGATAGTACAATAATTTTATATGAAGTCAATATTACACAACTCAAATGAGACTATATCAAATGGAACATAACAAAACATATTTCTCTAAAAAATTTCTTTGCACATGAGCTTCAGATGAATAACGACATCGACGTTCAACAAATTCGCTTAATTGACAATGTGGCTGATTTATTCATAAAATCAATGATGACATCTACATTCAAGAAATTGGTTCACGAGATTGGAAAGCGACGACTCAAAGATTTTTAGTGATCAACGCCAGGGAGAGTATTCTGTACTCTTTTTCTTTCGTTTAGATTTTATCCCACTGAATTTTCCTGATAAGATTTTAATGAGACATTATTTATTTTTAATACTCTAAAGTAATTGTATTCTTTTTCCTTCGTTTGATATTTTTGTTCCATTGAGTTTTTATCAAACAAGGTTTTAGCGAAATAGATATTTTGTAATGTATCATTTAAGGGGGAGTGTTGTAAGTAATATGATTATTAATGAATGACAATTATACCCCGAGTTATTATTACCATTGTATCCCTAATTCTTCCTTATAAACATGGGGCTCTAATTCTCAATAAAATACATACGAGTCTATTGACTTCACTATTTTCTTCTCATGTTCTCTCTATTTTATAACATTGTCTTTCTTATTATTTCTTCGAATATAAAAAAAATTAGGATTAGGTACTTGAAAAGCATAAAACTCTATGATAATCATTCGAGATATAAATATTGAACGTCAAAGAATTGAAATTAATATTAAAACGCCATAACAAAAGGTTCATCTATGTCTTAGAGACTGAAATTTTAGCCTGACCATACAAAGTTACAAGAAATCATGATTGGATAATAAGACATCCCTGGGTTTGAGATGTATGAAAGAAAAAGAGGAAAAGACACGAAATATTGAACTCTTAATCTTCCTCGATCTTCTACTTCTTTGCCAAAAGTTCAAGCAATAATTTTCAAAGTATTGACTTCTTATATATTGCCTCTTGATTAATGATAATTGGCCTTCCTTTTGCAAGAATTGTTGTTTTATATGATATAAGATGTGTCCTCCAATCTTGGTTTTAAGTTTTGTATTTATATAAGCGACAATTGAATTGAAATCCGCATCCAAAGTAGTTTCCATAAAGTAGTTGAATCAGGTAAGGAAACTGCCCCGTCTACCAATTTCTAGAGCATGTGATTGCACCCTATATTAGGTTGCAACCATATCAACACACAATTCCGTGTTCTATAGAAATTTTTTAAGGAGTTTTGGTTTCATTTCTATAAGGTGTGCAATCGCACCTTTATATGTTTAGTGACTATCCATTTTGGTCCCTAGTTTAAATCTTTACCTCAACTTAAGTCATATTTTTCAAGTTCAGCCATTCATGTTCTTATTTCATCAGATTTGATCCATTTAATCATTAATCTTCATTCCTTGGTCCAAATAAATTTTTGAACATTTGTGTTATAATTCCCAAACTTTGAAATTTTTCATTTTTTTTTTTTTTTGGCCTTTTTTGGCCGATTAAAACTTCTTTTAATCGAAAGCCTTTTGAACCTAATGTATCCCACAACAATTGATATTTAACCAAATTAAGTAGTAATCTCATCAATTTGACTTTCAAATATTCACTTTTAATGGCCTGGATGGTATAGAAATAACACCTATCAATAGCCCAAACTTCAACATTTAAACAAAATTAGCTACTTGACACACACAAACAAATAACAAATCATAGCCCCTATTTGAGCCTCATTATCTAAAAAATTCATTTTTCCTTATTTTCAACAACACATTCTCCTAATAAAAATCACTTTTATAAAATTTATTATCCTCAAAAAATGGTGCCCAAACAAGGGCATAATACGATAGCATGTCATGTTGCCTCATGCTTTGAAACCACTTTAATAATTCATAAACCACTTCTAGAGTATGTTTCTAAGAAATTCATCCAAATATTCAATGACAGATCGATGTGTGTATAGTCCATTCAATCACAATAAACCTTAAAATTGGCTATTTTTCGACCTTTAATGGTCAAATAGTTTCTTTTTTTTTTCTAATAAGATGCATACCTCCAAAACTTGTTCTTTATTTTCAGTCCTTGGGTTTTAACTCTAAAGGTTGAATTATCTCCACTCATTCCTTTCCCGATCAAGTTCATTTGGTTTAACAAATAATAGTCACTATCTCGATTTGTGATGATTCTCCTTAAATTTGAGAGTCTCAACCTCAAAGCTTCATCTAGAATAATTACCCTCACTAGAAGTCTAAATCTGCAAGTAAGTATCCAAGACTTAGTCGGGCAAACACATTGCTTATAATTGTTTTACCATTACTTTAACTTATGTATTTTTATTTTCATTGTGTCCCTTCTGTTTTGGGGATCTTTTCATTAGTTTTTGACGTTAGTTTCACTCTACATTGCATACAATCATTTTCCTGGTAAATCATCTTCTAATTATTGGTGACGAGTAGGGTTGGATTACTCAAGACTAACTTCACACAATAATAAATGAAACTTTTTCCTACGTATCACGGCTAGTACAATGCGTTTTATTTTTTGGAATAAATAATTAGGATCAAAACTCCTAGTGTGTGGGCTTTACCTAGGTTCTTCATGTTAAGCCAAAAATACTCCATGCATGGAATCAACATAAATCTAACTAGCTTCTAACATGTTCAACCATCTCCAAACTATTCTTTCAAATGGTTTTGGAATTGTGTTGTATGGATTAGGTTCCGAACAACCACCATTCAAGATTTTTCAACTTATTCTATTCAAGTAACCACTTCAAATATATAAGATAATTAAACATGACTACTGTGCTCAAAAGATATTAAATCCAACAAGACTAAGCTTCAAAACAATCATAGTAGCAATTCATCAATCACAAGTAATTTCAATAATTTCATCATTAGTTGGCAAATTATCCAACTCACTCAAGAACACAATTAAGCACTAAAACATTTTTGAAATATATTTCTTTTTTTCATTTTTTTAGTTTTCATCTTTATTTAAAGCGTAACATGCAAAATAAACACACAATATCGATCATCATAGATATCTTAAATAATAACACCCCCATGCTTATGAAAGCTCAAGAATAGTTAACCAAGAGGAGGATGAATTTGTTTTTAAAAACTTTTTCGAAAAGTTAATCTATAATCAAGTACATAATAACTAGATAGATTAATTCAAATAATAAGCACCAATATGAAAGCAATAAGTAAAGAGAGATAGAGAATGCAAACGGTATAATTATGGAGGTTTGATCCAACGCAATGATCTACGTCCTCCGTTACCAAGCTCTATTTCGTATCCAATTCTACTTGTGATACATGGCTTCAATTCTAATGACACCAAAACTTAAATTGTGAACACCATGTTTGTGGCTATAAATACTGCAAGAAAGTTGGATTAATTACCATAGAAAAATATACACACGATAGAGAGGCAGAGAGAAAAGGCATAGAGGGAAGAAAAAAAGTTTTCATGGGCAAGAAATTTATCTACTTTTCAAATCTATCAATGTAAGATACTTATGTGCAAGTGATTTGTTTTCGTATATCTTTATGTATTCAGTAATTTATGTATAAACAGCAAGTGGACCTTTGGGTTCTATCTAACGAAACGTGAGCTCCTTCGGGAACTCAAATCAACTAATGATGGGTGTTTTGCTTGGTCAATGATATACTCCATAAGAGAAGAGTGGTATGAAGTGTAGATTTTATTGTTATATAATTGTTTATGAAAACCGCACATATCTTACTGGATATTTTTAAATACCCACTCTAACAATAATTTACATGTTAGTTCAAGTCATTGGAATTGTGGCAGGATGGTGATGCGAGTTGTCGAGTGGATTGAAGAAATAAGAACATTAAGTTTTTCTATCTTTTAAATTAGTTAGTTTCTATTTTGATCAAAGACATGTTTGTTCATTAGTTGGGTGATTATGCTTATTTCGAAATTTTCATGTTTTGTTTAATTTCATGAATACTCCATTTTTTTTTATTAAAGAAATAAATTTTTATCGTTTTTGCATTTAACATAAAGAAAAGTAATTTTTCGGTAACACTCTAGGTTTATGAAAATTTTAGGTGTTACAGTTGGTATCAGAGCACAATTATAATTTTTCGTATACAGATTTTAT
>CAIGRB010110375.1:32419-42500 GCA_903798255.1 Fraxinus quadrangulata
TACAGGTTTTTACTTTCTTTGAAAAGTTGGACATTAAATGATAGTTTCAAAGTGATTTTAAATAATGATTTTACATGTTTATTGTTAGAAGCTTTTATTTCATGACATTCTTATTATAGAAAATTTCTAAATAAATAAAATCAAAGTATTTTCATATGGATTAGGAGTTTAAAGATAAGACATGAAAAATCATTGGTACACAATGCTCACTATTCTACTCTCCAATTGATCCAAGGTATGAAGAGAAACGTTATTCTTTTAGCATTATTATGAGTAATCTTACTTCATTTAATGGGACATTATCAGCATGTTTACCTTGCGTAATTTGTTATTGGAACTTTTTTCATATTCTATATTGTTCATGCGAGCTTATATTGAAATAATTTTGTCACTTAAAAGCATAATGGAATTTATATGTCACCATGGTTAAGACTTGACAACTAGGATGACTAGGAATAGCCCAACATACCTACATCGTGCTCAAATTGCTAGAGAACTACATTATTTATGAAGTGAGATGGGAGCGAATATTTTTTGAGTATGTTGAAGATTTCCTATTTAAATGGGAGCAAGCAAGATCATTTGGATATAATGAGGGGAAAATTATCTCAACATACCATCTTATAAGCACTATACGGCCTTAGTGGAGAAAGGTGGCCTATTTCGTGAGGGATATGAATTATGGGCAATATTTGCAAGAAGTGGAGAAGTGTCGCCCATTTCGCAAGGGATATGATTTATGGGCTATATTTGCAAGAAGATTAGGATATGATTGATTTTAATGGATACTATAAGGATATCATAATCTTATGAAACCACAGACAACAAAAGGCAGAACTAAAGGTAGAGCTAGAGCCAAAGCATGAAGTAGAGCAGGAGGAGGAGCCTAATGAGGACTTAGATGAGGAACTTGAATCAGAACTAGAAGAGAAACTTGAACCAGAGCCGGAGGAAGACCTCGAGCAAAAATTTGAGCCACTAAACTATTGACTTGGTTACAGATTCTGAGCTTGAGCTATGCATTACTTCGGATGATGAGACCCTACCAAAGAAGATTCCATGGACTCTTAGAGATTAGAGATAAATATTATTTACTTTGTTTAGGAAATTTCTATTTTTTATTTTCCTTTTTACAAATAGAAAACAAAATATTACATGTAAAGATTTGGATTTTTAAAAAAAAATGTTTTTCACCATTAAAGATTTATATTATTGAGATTATGTAGTTTTTTTTTTTTTTTTGTTATCCAATATTTTTAAAACAAAATTTTATTTGTGTTAACAAAATGTCGAGACAATAACAAAATCAAGCTACAATCATCAAGGATTTGTTGGAGGCTGTACAAGATTTGGGTAGACAACAAGCATATGTTGGTCCCCAGAATGCAAATGCTAACAACACCAGCTCAATTGTTGAACAATTTCATTGCTACAAACTCCCAACCTTCGATGGCAAGGTAGACCTATTGGCAACTACAGAATGAATAAGAGAAATAGAGTAAATCTTCAAACATCTTTCATTCACTGATGCTCAGAAAATATCATGTACAGAATTCATAGCATGCCATTGGTAGGAGTCAGCCTTGCGAACTAGAACTAAAGCACAACAAGCTCTAAGTTGGACACAAATTAAGGAAGAATTGATGAGAAAAGTTCTTCCACAAACTCTGAGAGATCGAAAGAAGATAGAGTTTCTTCAACTTAATCAGTGAAAGATAAAGCTTGAGGAATATAAGAGAAAGTTCGAACAACTCTCTAGGTACGTATCGCACCTAGTGGACATGGAGGCAAAGAAAACAAAGAGGTTGGAACTGGGATTACGTCCAAAGATTAGTGGAACAATAGCACCAATTCACCACTTATAGTCGGATTTTGCAGACTGTCGAAGCAATCTCAAATAGATTAGAGATTGACCAAACCTTTCCAGCAAGGTATTGAATCTTTAGGAAAATGAAAATAGAATGGGTCCAACGAAGAGAAAAGAGATGACAGAATAAGAAAATTAATATTGGATCAAATTTTGGACAAGTAGTTTCACCCTATCCAAAGTGCAACAAGACATGTGTGCTACCAATACGACAAGGCAGGTCATATTTTGAAAAACTAGAAAGAAGATCCATCAATGAAAGATGATGAGCAAGAAAAGAATGAAAATGCTAGAGTTTTTGTTTTAACTCAAGAATGAACGCAAGTAATTTCGAGGATGAAATTCGTTTTAGGAGGGGAGATTGTAGAGCCCTGAAATTTTATAGAATAGAATTATTCGTTCTATATGCTATATTGTTATGTTTTTGAAAATTGTAGGACCAAAGTGAATAGGTATAAACTCTATTATTTTCTTGAGTCAAATAATTAGATTTTGATAGCGCAAGTTTTAATATATCAATTTTGGGCTCATGAAGTTGTTCATATTAAATTACGCATCAAGGACTCGAGAAAAAGTTAATTCGAATAAGTTAAGCCTAAGATAGTGATGTTTAGAGAAATTGTCATTTATTAGTATTTTATTAATTGAATTTCAGATGAGAGACATCCATGTGTTTTCTTTGATAGATATGATCAATCTTTTCTTTTTGTTTAATTAGTAAATAGATAGAGCTTCAACACTTTCAGGTATTATGGAATTAATTATTATTGTAGTAGGATTCATTGTGTAGTCATTCTTATCTTTACTTACACGTGACTGGACATGTTGACCGGACCTTTTATTTAATACAATGCAAATTGAATTATTTTAAAGCCAAATTCCATGCTTCCACGTGTCATAATAGGATTGGTTTGTAAGCATAATCATGATACTAGCATAACTTGTTTCGTATCCAATTCTACTTGTGATACACGACTCCAATTCTAGTTACACCAAAACTCAAATTGTGAACACCCTATTTGTGGCTATAAATGCTGCAAGAATCTCAGATTAATTATTATAGAAAAATTATACACGACAAAGAGGCAGATAGAGAAGGCATAGAGGTAAGAAAAATGAGTTTTCATGCGCAAAAAATTTATTTACTTTTCAAATCTATCAAAGTAATATACTGACGTACAAGTGGTTTATTTCCATATGCCTTTATGTATTCAGTAATTTATGCATGAATTGCAAGTAAACCTTCAGGTTTGACCTAACGAAATGTAATCTTTTTGGGGTTTTTTATAACGAAATGTGAGCTTGTTTAAGAATTCAAATTGACTAATGATAAGTGTCTCGCTTGATCATCGATATACTTGATAAGAGAAGACTGGTCTGAAGAGTAAAATTTTTTATTGTTATATAATTATTAATGGAAACTACATGTATGTTACTAAATATTTTTAAATACTTTACAATAATTTACAAGTTAGTTTGATCGATTGAAATTGAGGTGGGATGGTGATGCGGGCTGCCAAGTGGATTGAAGAAATAAGAACATTAAGTTTTTTTATTTTTTAAATTAGTTAGTTTCTATTTTTGTCAAAAACATATTTGTTCATTAGTTGGGTGATTATGCTTATTTCGAAAGATGCATATTTTCACGTTTTGGTTTAATTTCATGGATATTCCATTTTTTTATTCAAGAAATATATTTTTATTGTTACTGTATTTAATGTAGTGATTATGCTTATTTCGAAAGATACATATTTTTATGTTTCTGCTTAAATTCATGGATATCCCATATTTTTTTATTAAAGAAATATTTTTTTATTATTCCCGCATTTAATGTAAAGAAATGTAAACTTTTGGTAACACTTTAGGATTTGTGAAAATTTTGGGTGTTACAGTGATGCGTCCTCCATATTGGTTTAAGTTTTGTATTTATATAGGTGAAAAATAGGTTGAAATCCGCGTCCAAAGTGATTTTCATAAGGTAGTTGAGTCAGATAAGGAAACTGCACTATTGGCCAATTTTTAAACTATGTCATCGTACTTATACTAGGTTGTGATTGCATCAGCACATGACTCAGTGTTCTGTAGCAGATTTTTAAGGGATTGCAATCGCATTCCTATATAAGGCACGCGATCGCACTCTTGAATGTTTTGGGAATATTTATTTTGGTCCCCTAGTCTTTTTTCCTTTGCTCAGCTCGAGTTCTTTTCCCGTGCAAGTTTAGCTCTTCATCTTCTAATTTCATTCATTTCCATCTATTTATTTAATCTTCGTTCCTAGGTACAAATCAAATTTTGAATATTTGTGATTTAGTCCCCGAACTTTATAATTTTTCCCTTTTTGCCATTTGGCCGATTATCAGTTCTTTTCATCGAAACCCTTCCAAGACTGAATGTATACTACAACAATTGATATTGAACGATATTATGTAGTAATTTCATCAATTGACTTCCAAATATTCACTCTTGATGGTCCAAATTTGTGTAAAAGTTATACCTATCAGTTGGGCCCTAATATCAACTAATGTAATGTGAGGTTTCAAATAAGTGATGAATACAATAAAAAAAATACATTGGTTCACAAAGAATATCATAAATTTAGGAATCAAATATTCGTTGATTCTTAACAAAGAATATCGAATTTTGGATCTTGATCTCAGAATCGTTGATTCCAATGAATTCCGATTTATGAACGACAAATTGGAAGAAATCCAATATTGGAAGAAAATTTCTGACTAGATTTTATTTCATCAAAATATGAATGGTCTTAATTAAGCCTTACAATCCTTCTTTAAAGAAAAATACCGATAATGACTAAAATCTAGATAATGACTCAATTCAAGAAAACGACAAAAATTAAAAAGTCCTAATCAAAATTGAATTTCTAATATATTTACCAAAGAAATACTAACTAAAAAATAATTAAGATTCCTTATAGTAAATGAATATAAAATGCATATAAAAATTATATAAATTAAATTGAAACGAGTTCAAAATCCAATTCCGATTAGGGCTTTTTATTTATCACTTTCTCTCTTTTTTATTTACTTCCTTCTTTCCTTAATCCACGGGAGGTCAAAATCAGTTGCGTCGGCCGTATCAAATACCACTTCTCCATCAGTTGTGATTCACACACGAATACAAAAAATAATGAACTTGTTGATTTACAAAACAATACTGGGAAATATTTGTTGATTTTTATTAAGAATACTGAATATTCGATTTGATCAACGAATCATTAATTCGTGCACGGATACTTATTTGGATGGAAAATTAGAGAAATCTCAACAATTAATACAACTAAAAGTGTCATTAAGGCACAAATTAAAACCCTTATTTAAAACTAGATAATGATAATGACGAAAATCAAGATAATGATGAAAATTAAAGTCATAATACATAATTAAAAACTAAATGTCCCTCGATTATTTGTGCAAGAAAAATTAAAAGATAACAAGGTACGACCCCTTATTTTAGTTATAGGATCTGGACTACATCACAAGTAATCAAGCACCGAGCAAACGTTTAACATCTAAAATAAGATCATGGAAATTAAAGCTTCAAAATAAGTTTACATCATCATCCTAGAACAAATGGTCGTAACCCATAATGGAGGTTTAACAAAATGTAAAAGAGTTTAGGGAATAAATTACAAGTTTAGGAAATTTACAGATAAAATGAAAGAAAGCCCATGACACCTATAATGTAAATAGATTTCCCAAGTGAAATATCTATGTGGTCTTCTTTTTCTCAAATTTTCTTCTATCCTTTCTCTTATGTTCTCACTTTTTCTCCTTTGATGAGCCTCCAAAATGCGCAAAAGGTTCTCATTTGATTCACCAAAATTGCTTTTATACTTCCTCCCTTAGCCTTAGAAAAATGTGATATAAATGCCCCCAAAATGCTCTTGAAATTTGTGCACAAGCTAAATCCTGAAATTGACCCTAATAATAATAAAAAGAACCAATGCCCCTAAATCCCGAAGTTTTAACCATGTTATGGTTTTTACTTTGCTCACCACTTTGCTTGTCATATGATTTCAAGTTTAACCATTTTAGTTTTACGCTGCTCACCACCCAAACTGTTGAGTGATTTAG
The DNA here is from genome assembly GCA_903798255.1 of Fraxinus quadrangulata. Taxonomy (NCBI): domain Eukaryota; kingdom Viridiplantae; phylum Streptophyta; class Magnoliopsida; order Lamiales; family Oleaceae; genus Fraxinus; species Fraxinus quadrangulata. Next base: position 38,381 of record CAIGRB010110375.1, read on the forward strand.
GGATTTAGCCATCTTATGATTTTATGTGCTCACTCAGACAAGAGTCCGAAATTGTTGACAAGTAATAATTTGATTAGAAAGAGTATCATTCCACAAATAATAAATTTTAATTTAAATGTACTAGTTTTCTATCAAATTCGAGTTGTAGTAAAACAAAAGATATTTGATTTGTAACTATTCTAAGAATTATGTAAAAGAGTTTGTTTGTATCAAATTATGGAATGATTGTATTGGACTTACGAATCTTCCTATTATTATCTATTTCCAATTCTCGACTATTTAATTTAGTTTCATTCATGCATTATTGATAATCGATGATCCTATTGTGCTCAACTTTCTTTTTCAAGATAAGTTAAGTCTATCATAAACACGACTCAGTATTATTCCTAGTCCGAATTCATACTAATAGAACACATTCAAGCACATGATTATCAAAGACATTGCACATGTCATACATGTTATTCTAATATCTATAGTCCGTGTATTAATCATGCAGTGTTGTACTTAGTCTCAAAACACTCTAAACAATTAACTAATTATCAAAATGGTGAGCAAGCATTTAAATAATGCAACGAGTATGAATAATTATGCAAAAAAAAAAAAAAACACACACACACACAGAGAGAATTACTATACTTGTTTTGAATTAAAATAAATAAGCAAAAAGTTTCATCTTCATACAATGCAAATAAATATCTATTATATTACATGAAGAATAACATTATTAATAATTTAAGAATAACTAATCAAGAGATGGATAAATTAGTTTTTAAAACTTTTTAGAAGAAATAATCTAAATTCAAGCAAATAAAGACTAAATAAATTAATTCAACTAATAAATACAAATATGAAAGCGATAAGTAAAAAGGAAGAGAAGATCAAAAGATATAATTGTAGAAGTTCGATCCAAAATAATGATCTACGTCCTTTATTACCAAGTACTTTGAAACGAGCAATGCATTTTTACTATATTGATTGACTTATGGTCCAATGCAACCCTTTATAACGCTTCTGGCAACTAAAAAATGAGTATCGATCCTTATACACTATTAAAATTTACAGGACCTCAATATGACTCATACTATTGAGGTTTAATGAGACATCAATATGACTCACAAGTATAACAAAATGATTTTACAATAAAAATCATCTCTTCATAAATGATACAAACGAATTAATTACTAAGAGATGTTAACACTTCAATAAATAACAATAAATAATAACTCAAATGTTAGATGAAAATTTTGATGGATATGATTAATTAAAAATTAGATTCAATCAATCAAAGTTTTTCAATGAATAGATGAAGAAGAATTAAATGTCAATTAAATTCAAAAATCTTCTCAAAATATTTCTCTCTTTTAATGAGTGGTAACAATAAATTAAGTACTAAGATATGGATAAGAATCTTTGATGAATATAATGATTTTTCAATTTTGATTCAATCAATCAAATTTTGATATAAAGAAGTAGAATAATTGGATGCAATGTAAGTTCAAAGACGTTCTTCAAAATATATCTCTCTTTGTAAATGATATAAATAAGTTAAATACAAAAAAAAATAGATGAAAAACTTTAATGAAGATTGTAATTTAAGAATTTTGATTCAACAATCAAAGTTTTTTTATATGAAAAAATAAATGAAATGAATGCAAATATAAGTTCAAAAAATTTTCTCAAAATATATCTTACTTAATGCTCTTAAAACTCTATTTAAAGAATGGAAAGAGTGAGGGTATTTATAGAGTTTAAAAAGCAAAAAACTTCGTCGAACCGAACAACAAATCAGACATTCGCCTTTGGATCCAGACGACCAAAATAGTCGTTATGCGTATGAAATCTAACGGTAAAAAATTGGACCATTGCATCAACGGGACATCGCCTTTCACGAATTTATAGAGAAAGATTTTGCAAAACTTTCTGGAGATTTGGATGACCATTTGGACGTCGGCATTCTCAGATCGGGCGTCTAACCCCAATTCTTGATTCTTGATCTTCAACCTCGATTCTTTATTTTTCAAGATCTTGATGGAATCCAACTTTAGTTCTTGCTAGGTTTGATCATCTCCTCCAAAATTTAATAAATTGGCCTCTTATTCTTGATGAATATTGTGATATAGATGTGAATTAAAAGGCTGGAGAGAGATATTTTGAATGTTAGCCTTCATTCTTTATTTATATTTGATGAAAATTAGGTCAAGATTGTGTCCAAATTGGGTTCCATAAGTGCTTATATCAAAAGAGGAAAATATATATAAGCTGAATAGATGACTTGGATGTTTAATCCCTTAACCCTGTGTTCACAACAATTTTGAATCTTCTATATATAATAAATTGGGCTGTTCTAGCCAGTAAATGAGACGATTTAAGATTGTGGTGATTCCTTGCATGTGAAAAAGGTTTGTGTTGAGTGTTTTTGACTTTCTGGTATAATTTTGATAATAATCAAATGCTAGGGATCTAAACCCTTTAAACTTTTCTTTTCTTTTATAGAAAATAAGCAATGTATTTATTGGGATTATGCCTTACGCGTGGAACCTTTTTTACTTGAGTTTGTAAGTCCGTATGGGTATCTTGAAACCTGGTATCCTTTGATATTCAAAATCCTTGGGAGTTACTGACTAAAATCTCGCTATATGGGTCAAGAAAAGAGAAAAATGGGTGAAGTCAATATTAGACTGAAAAAAAATATCAAAAAGAGAAAAATTAGATACAAGGGTGCAAGTAAGAACTGATCGTTAAGGGATTAGAAAACTAGTGGGTTTGAATCACTTTGTAAAAACTTGATTGTTGAAGCATTCATAATTGGGAAAATCATCACATGATTGAATTGTTGACGTTACTAGTTAGAGTAAACCAAATTTGAGTGGTGTCAGGAACTGATCAAATAAACTAAACTTTAGAGTTACACCTTGGGGAGAGAATGAATTAAATAAGTTCGGGAGCGTGTGAATCCTACAAGCATAGAAAAGATAAAATTGACCACAGAGTGTTGGGACGTGAACTAACTTGTGAATATATGACATTATATTTGATTATCTCACACACACACACACACACACACACACACACACACACACACACATGTTTTTCATTGGATAAATGGAAGTTTGACTTTTTCAATGTGATTTTGAAGCCGTTCGTGGGTTGATATAATATTCTTGATATTAAGTCAAATGGCAGGCCATTTAACTAAGTTTTGTGGTATGAATTTTAGTATTCTCATTTGCTTTGTGTTTGCTCGAGGATTAGCAAATTGTTAAGTTTAGGGATATTTGACGAGTGTGTTTTACTCACGAGTTTTATTCCACATTTAACTTAATCATGAGCTAGATATTACGAGTAATGAACATTTTTATTGTTTTTATTAGTGTTGTTTTGTAGAAGTGGTGAGATGGCACAAATCAAGGAAATAAGAGACAACAGAGTCATTAGCATGATAACAAAATAGTCAAATCAGAATATCAAGGAAAGAAGAGTGGCGCCCCGACTCCACGAAGGCAGCACACCAAATGTGTAGCGCCGATGTTCCACGAAGCTGAAAAGGAAAAAAGTGTGATGCCACGGCACCACCTATAGACGAGAGATTATGTTTTTTTTAGCCAAATTTTGAGCCCACGAGAAACTCTACATTCATACAAACGTGGGAATGGGTATAAATACAAGTTACTTAGCACTTTTGAAGGGTTTGGACACATTGAGAAAAAATAAATATAACTAGAGATTGAAGAGCGGAAATGAAGGGAGAAAAATATCAAGAAATTCAAGTTTTGTAGCATTGATTGGAAGAGGAAAAAGATCATGGTACAAAATTAATTTCCTTTTCTACATCTTTATTCAGAATCCGGTGATATATTCAATAACAACTTCTTGTTTTTCTTCTTCCATCATTATGAGTAGCTAAATTTTATATTAGGGGGAACAATGTAATCTACTCGCGATCTTTTATTTCTTTTATTCAAGATTCTTGTTATTTTATCATACATGTGTTGATTTTGCAATGAGTTCAATGCATTAAATTACTTGCTAATTTGATGACTTTGTGAATCTTTTACGAATCGAGAGGTGAATATGAGATTTAGACCATATAGTAAAATCCGGTATATTAGTATAACGTGTA
>CAIGRB010110394.1:4019-20842 GCA_903798255.1 Fraxinus quadrangulata
ACTGTTAAGTCAATGTAAGTCGAAAACTGTTTTGCGACATATGATTTTACCTTGGCCAATAATTTCATTATCAACTTAACTGGAAAAAATGTAGATCATAATTTCTTACTATCTAAGAGTTACGAATCATGTATTGATCATTCACAACCTTCATATAATTCTTGACATACCTGAACGATGCCGTATTAGCGACCCTTGACTGAGCAACATCCAACATCACCAAAGTATGACTGTCCTCATATAAGACACTATGATGACCTCAAGTCAAAGGATCAATTCCACTACCTAACGTTAGAGATTAACCACTGACTCTCAAATAGTTATCCATGTGGAATCTTCCAACGGGTCACTAATATTTTGTTCTATAACAAAACATACACGTGTTCATTCAAGTGTCACCACTTTAGATTGTGAGATCAGTCACTTACTTCACAAGTAAGAATGCCACATATGATGGTATATCCGTAATAACGATATCCGTATCTCATTATTACATACGACCATGGACGATTTAAGATTCAGTCATATGTAATTTGTATCTCACAATCACAACTCCTTATGATTAACAAATCACCAAGACTTGAATTTTCGGATTCTATTATTTAATTTATTAGAATATTAATTCAATTAAATAATAGATTTTACCATAAACATGTATCGATTATATATATTAAAAGTGTTTTTGTCCAAAGTTGATTGAACATATGGCATAACACTTACACTAGATACCTCCTAAAGGCTAGACTGAAGCTACTCGTACTTCAGCACCTGCAGCTTCTTACAAACGTGGTGGTGATATCAGCAAATCACTTGGTGCTAAGAAGTCTAAGAATCAGTGATGCACCGGTTTTATCCATGTAAGCTGTGACAATTTGATCTTAACTATTTGATGGTTTTGCATAACTGTCTCTAACCATTTGGTTCACACATATTTGGATTATTGTATAATCTGCTACACTTGCGCTTGGTTTGTCTGTTTCCTCCCCCACCTCGATTCGGGCTTTTAAATTTAAAAAAAGTGAGAGTGTGATTTTTTATTGATAGTGAATAGATGGTAAATGGTTGAAAAAATGATAGTTTATGAAATATGTAGGTAGGTGAATTGGTATTTTTTTTATGAACTTTCCAGTTTGCAGAGGTATTGCTCCATATCATTATATCTTTCCTGCATCTGTTAGTTTAATATTTCTTACATACCATAGGATACATTGATTTGATTCATGATTTTCAGGATGTGTGAGTTAGGGTGGACTATGTGTTATATGTGAGAACTAATTAGCGTTTCAACTCCCAAAACAAGTGCAATCTTTAGTTTCTATATTGCAGCTTATACAGATTTGTCTTCCTAATATCCTAGATATTATTTGATTGGTTAAATAATTAAAGTGAAGGAAATATTGCTTTAACATAGCTAAACTTTCCTTAAGTTAATCTTTTATCCTATCAAATGTATCTTATTTGATTCTACAGTATTCTTCTGTATTTAATGGTTTTATTTTAGGTAACATCAATTCGTGTCTTGAAGATTACTTAACATAAGTACAAAAAAAAAAGGATGGACCAATGCTTTTGAGAGAGATATTATTCCTGTCATGATCTAGTAGTCTTGAGTTCAATCTAAATCCAGGGAGTTAAACTAGCAATATGCTTCACTGAATAATTTCATTGCAAATCGTGTTCTTCAACCGTACTTGAAGAAAGCACATCAAAGCATGAATGTTCAATTCTATTCAAAGATCAAGCTACTTGACATGAGTTAAAATTAGTGAATCCAAGTAATGGTTGTGACATGGTACAACAGTAAAGTGACGATAAAGTCAAGATCGAGGGTTTGATTCCACTTACACAACAAGTCAAAAGAAAAAGGAAATGAGAGAATTGTTCTTAGATTTCTTTTATTGTTATTTGTTAATTAGCAAAATTACAAAACTGAAACTATTGTATTTTTTATCGTTTGATTTTAATGGATTGTTTGACCTGTGGTATGAGACTCGTGGATGTTTCCTTTCGAGATTTACCATGTTATATCTGATATTATTATTTTAATATGTCATTTAATTTTCACAATTAATAAAAATCTCAGAACACAGATCAATTTGCTCCTTGCAATCAGAACTGCTAATAAAATTGCTTGCATGATTTTCCGACTGTCTGCTGTCCACAACTTAAATTGATAAATTAAAACAGATTTTAAATTTCCTAGATTTTAGTATTTACACTATCCAATCCTACTTATTAAGTAAATTTACTATATTTTTATGTGAATATAAACTATACCTTAACTAAGTGCACTAAATCATGAAAGGATTTAATTAAAAATCTCAACAATACAAAAGGTATATTTCTACCTTCAACCCGATTGTCAATTTTTATTATGCGTTCTAAATAAATAACTCAATAGAATAGTAGGTAATTACTCCAAGTATTGAAAATCGTAGCAAAAAACATTACCAAACGATAAAATAGATGCAATAACTTGATAAAAGAAACTAACAGGTTCCAACCACATTACATTATTCATCCTAACTACAAATTTTGTTACATATATTAAACGATGAAAAATAACTATGAGACATCACCTGATTATGAAAGAACACAAGAAAAAATAAAGGATTCATCTTTCATCAAGAATCTCTCTTCTTCAATCTTGAAAATCTCCAAAACCTTTGTGAAAATTTGTGTTTGCCTTCTTCCATATAAATTCTCTATATTACGGTATAAAGCTTGATGTTTGTCTCCGTTCTACTTCTTTTTACTTAGATATTATCTTTATATAGTGACTTATTTTCCTTGGAATTCATGTACTCAAATTACCCAAAGTGCCGTGCCCTTAACTTTAGGATTCAAAAGTAGGAGTTATTTTACCGGCCGGACATGTGGGAGCCGGCCCCAAGCATTAGGGTGAGCTCTGTGCTGAAAATAGACATTTACGGTTCTTCAAATTTCAATTGGGACGGTCTCCATGGGCTTGTGGCAGCCTCCCCCAACTTTTTGACCTCTAGCGATATGGTCCTCAGTTAACTATTTCTTTACTTGTTTAGTCATTGAGCTTCAAATGCACATAACTTTTAATCCTTAACTTTGAATAGCCGTCTATATTTTGTGACAATAGTATGTTATTTTCTTTTTGTAAATATTTTAAAAAAATTTGTGTGCTAATTTCTACGCATGCTCCATATGTAGGTCCCTTGTTTCGCATATTTTGGTCATTTTATGCTCCAAATACTATTCAAGACGTGTGCCTCTCTCAGAGCTCAAGCACCTGCCAAACTAGAGCCGGATTATAGTTTTAACTTTCTATTAATATATTAGTTTAAGCTTGTATTGAGAAAAAATATTTTAGTATTTTGAAGTTCATGTTTATAAGATTTCCATTCAAGATAAATTATTTATACACCTATTATGTATGAGAAGATTATATTTGATTGAGATAAATTGAATATTTAATATACATAAAATTTTTATCAATAATTAATTAATGGTTTGCACAGAAAAAAAATGCGAATCCATTAAAAAAATTAAATATAAAATCATCTATAATATATTAAATATCTCATTTTTGAACGATTTTAACCCTTCTACAATTTAATTATTTCAATAATATTTTATTTTTCATTTTCCAATACGTAATAAATAATATAAAATTATTGTCATGTATAAATTTCGTATTGTCAAGTCTCGATTAAATAACTTTCACATTAATCTAGACACAATGGATCTTGATTTGTTGAATCTAGAATTATTATAAATGAATTTATATCTATTCATATATCTAGAAATGTTAATGCGTGTTTAAATTCATGTATTAACAATTAATTCTTATATACCAAATGTAGTATAAAAAGACCGTTCATTTACAATATTTCACAATCACAAAAAATCTGAATCATAGAAGTTAAGTTTTGAAAGTACAATTTTAATATAGAAATTGAGTTTTTGGTGTACAATTTTCTTCTCTTAAATTTATGTCCTAAATTTTACTTTTTAGATCGTTTGAAACTCATCAAATCCTTCAAATAAATTGGTATTAAATATTACTTTTTTAGTACCAATAAAGTATTTTAGAATTGCACATTCAACTTTGACTAGTAAAGTCAAAATGTAACTATTATCACTAATAAATGAATCCCAAGAACCAATAATTTAAAGATAAAAAATAATTAAAGAAAATTTTGAATTCACGTACATAATATTTTATTGTGTGAACGTGTAGTTAAAAATGAGTATATATAATAAAAAAGTGTTTAAAAAAGTGTTGTCAAACAGGGACAATTCTTAAATTCTCTTGCCAACAAATGAACATTTGTTAGACACTTCCCTCCCTCTCTCTCTCTCTCTCTCTCTCTCTCTCTCTCTAAAATCTGTTATCTTTTTTCTTTTAAAAGTTTCAAGGAAAATTAAATCATTTTTCTTTACAATTTTTCAATGAAAATTAAGTATTTATCCATTTACCCTTTAGAAATGTGATACATGCCTATTTGATGTCTACGGATGGCAAAAACACAAGTTCAACTCGATACCCTCGGGGTCTCATTCCGAATGGAGCGAGGACGAGACGGAGGATTGGCCCGAAGCGAATACGGAAAATATAGTTCCCGCTCCGTTTAAATTTAATTTCAAATTAAGTTTTTTATCAAATAAAAATAAAATATTTATCATTATTTGCAAAGAAAATATGAGTTATTCTTAACAAATTAGAAAAATGTAATAATATTTACTAACTAAAGACATTAAAAAAATAAAAGTAAAAAAATAAAAATAAATAATAAACAGAGTGATAAATGGAGTAGGAAACTGACCCCGTCCTATTCCGCTTTAATTGGGTATGAGAACGATACAAATAGATAGAAATACTTGATGATATGGAGGTGAGAATAATCAATCCGTCTCATGTGATAATGGATTATGATTATGAATATGAAATGTTAATAACGTGATGCCAAGTTTTATTTCTTTTGGACACATTGGCACAAAATGCTAAAATTAGAGACCCCGTTGCAATTATCGCTAAAGGACCTTTTCGAAAAAGAATTCTTAACAAAATTCCTCAGCGCCTGAACAAATTCAAATCAGAACCCCAACCCCATCTCCACACCAGACGTATTCATTCCATCAATGTCGAACAACAGCAATACTCTCTTTAACAATCTCTTCTCTTCGATAATCTCAGACATCAAATCCTATAATGGCAATGATCCTCTTCTCCCATGGATCGGGTAAAACGATAAATATATATTAATACCCAGAATTTTTTCCCATTCTTGATGTGTTTGTTTTGTGCATTTCTCTATGCTAATCGATTTGATTTGTTTGTAATAGAGGGATAAAGAAAATGAAAGACTCGGTGCCTCCCCAGCTTCTCAAAGAGAAACTGCCTCGCTTTCTTCAGAAATGCGCCGAGAATTTTCAAACTGACCGCCGCTACTCCAACGACCTGCGCTACCTTCGCGTTTGGTTGCAATTGGTACCTCTTTTTTCTGATACCAACCCAATATTTCATTTTTCTTAATGATTCTGTTTTTTTAATCATATTTTTATACTGCGTTTGCTTGCTAAGAATAGCAAGAGAAATAAAGAGCAAATCTGTTCGAATACTTTTTATTTTCTTAAAAAAATTAGTATTAGGCTGGTTTCTTACAGACTTTAGAAGTACTGGAGACTAATTTTCTTGCTTTCGCTGCCATGATGAAACCAGTTTGTGTTACATTGAATTGGAGTCTTACTGTTGGAATTAGAAATGATTTTGTTTGTATTAAAAAAAAAAAATTCATGAATTTCAATTAAGGGCTCCAATTTGTTACACCAAGAATAGAATAAGTAATTTGTGAAATCTAATTGAAGTCATTTAAATAAGTACTAATTAAGCAAAAATTAGTGATTTACAAGAAAAATGTATCAGACTTGTCTTCCGGAAATAGTTGTGTACTTTTGTGCTTCTGCGCTGATCCGGAGATAACTGCTAAAGCATTTGATCTATCATATTCCTTATTATAATGAAGTAGTTGGGAGTTTCATAGATATTTGCTATGATTTTATGCAGATGGATTTTGTGGATGATCCAAAAGCAGTTTTGAGAACCATGGAGATGAATCGCATTGGAATGAGAAAGTCTTTGTTTTACCAGGCTTATGCTCTCTATTATGAAAAGATAAAGAAGTTCGACGCGGCAGAGAAGATTTACCATTTAGGTGTGCAGAAGTAAGTAGTTCTATCCTATTCTGCAATTGAGGTACCATTGTTTCATGGGATTTTGATCCACTTTTACAAAATAATGTAATTGTTTTATGCTGTTTGGTGTAAGTTCTATGAAATTATATCTTACAATCTTTAAATTTCAAAGGTTTTATCTTTTCCTTTTTTATTTTTCTTGATGATGAACTCTTGAAGATGCCAAATTATTTCATTTCAATCCTTGTTTCCTTTTTCAGTTTCTCATGGACGAGTTTCCTTTATATACAGCTAATTATAATATTTATACTCACTCTTCTTTTGGGATTTAGAATAACCAACTTTGTAATTGGCATGACATTATAGATGACATTAAATTTGATTAATGAATACTTGGCATCATTTTTAACCTCACATATTTCCATTTTTTTCTCCAAATATAACATGGAATGCATTTCTATGGGGTTTACTTAGGCCAGAGGCATACTGATGGAAATCCTTATAGATATTTTTGGTATACTTGCCACATACTAAGCAATCATTATAGGCAAAAGCATATGTAATACTTTGGATTTTGATGATTGATTTGTTTCTTTCCATAGTTATTGGTTTATATTAGGTAACTTTCCTTCTTCATTATTTTGGTAACTTTCCATTTTGCATAGGCATTTTAAGTACAAATAGGGCTGGTCTTTTTGAGTTATGCAGATTGAACTTAAGGTTATCGAAATTATCCTCCCCATTTCTCCTCTTGTTCTACTTTTCTTTCTGGCTTCCAATATTCCTGATTCTTATTGAGGTATCGAAATCAAGGTTTATGATAAAGTATCCCTTAATTTTGTGTTCTCTTGTTCACTATATTGTGCATCAAGTATTTAAAAAGGTGAAGTCGGGTACCGTAGCATATTTCCTTCGTGAGGCAACACATAAGGCTTAAGGCGTTTTTAGCTGTAAGCCTCACCATGAACCAAAAAAATAGTAAAAATAATACAAAAATATAAAAATAAACATGTAATAACATAAACTAATTGTAAAATTCCAAAAACAATAGATTAACTTAAAGCATCAATGCAAACAAGCACAAAATTAATCAATAAAACCATAAAGTTGCAACTTAAACAAAAAAAGTAAGTCTTCTATATGACGACTAGTCATTACTATTGAGATTATGTATAAAATCACTAGTCTATGCCAGAGTGATGTGCTGTTGTTACCGGAGTGACGCTGCTGTCCGCCGCAATGATGAAGTTCTAGGGTCGCAGTTTTGCTTTAGTACTTTGTGTCGTGTGTTTTTATTTTTTGTATTTGAAATTATAAAGTATTTTACACATGGTATACTAATATATAATCAAGAAATCAATTAGGTTCTATCAATATACAATGGGTTCCATTGATGATTTATAGCTAATAATCAGATGACAAAGGCTGATATAATAGATTTCCAAAGCTATTTAAATATATAGAAGATTTCCAATGAAGTCGACCAATGAAAGGTAATTCAAGAGAGGCGGACATCTCTCTCTTTGAGATGTGTGCCTCGGTTCATTCTGGCCTAAAATAATTCCCTCAGTACTATTTTCTACTGCCTCAGACTGAGGCACGCCTCAATCATGCCTTTTTAAACCACGTGTGCATCAATTGTTACCAGAACTTAGTTCACTCCTATGAATAAAACTTAATCTAAGCTATATTTCTCAGTGTTCTTCATCAGAAGGAATAAAGAGGTACAATTTGCGGCATGCTGTGTTATTTGTCAAGTTATTGTTAAAAAAAAAACTCCTAGTCTTGTGAAAGAAAAAAGAGTTTAGTTTGTGGTTGTCAAGGAAAAGAAAATAATTGGTGTTGGTAGTCAGAGATAATAATAGTCTTGTTTTTGGTAGTCACGCCAAAAAAAGAAAAAAAAAATCAAAATAAATTCCAAAACATCTCTTATGTTTTTTTTCCTAAATGAATGATCACTCTATGACGAATCTCCAAGATTATCCATAAAAATTTTCATCATTACACAGTATAGTGAAGACAAGAAAATAGTGAAGAAGAGATAGAAGCAAGAGAGATAGAGAGAGAAGTAGAAGAACAAGAGGACTTGGGGAGGAAATTTTCTATAACTCAGTAGTCAATATTCAGTAGTTTGCATAACTCTTGAAAAATAGTCCTAATTATACTTAAAATCCCTAACCAAAATGGAAACTTGCCAAATAAAAAGGAATCTTAGAGCTTGTTTGGGAGATATTTTTTGAAAGAAAAAATAATTTTTTTGGAGAATGTGTAACTAAAAATTAGGTAAAAGTCATGGCTCCTTAGAATTTGTGGTTGAAAATGATTTTGGGAAAAAATAATTTTCAAAAAATCATCCCCAAACAAGCTCTTAACTAGTTTGAACTTGTAACTGTTGAAAGAAATGAATTCTAAAAAAATTCTTATGCTTTTGCACATTCACGCTAAAATATTTCTCCCTATTTTTCCCTCATTATGTATTTTACTGCATCATATACTGTTCATTACAATTTCAATCATTTGTGACAAATAATAAATCGAAAAAGTAAAAAGCCATTGCTTTGATCCACGCCCAAGTTCCACACCTTTTGGTCAGCTATCCTTATCAACGCTGCCATAATGTGATTTGCTTCCATATAGCAATAAAAACTAATCCATCCAATAGTATTTATCATCCAAAAAACTGCCAAATGTTTGTGAACTATATGTTATTCTAATAACAGGTGATTTTGAATTTTGTTAAATTAGATTCTTCTGTGCTATTTTTCCAACAGCCTTGCAGAGCCTGCTGATGAGTTGCAAAAGGCATATGAGCAATTTCTTCATCGTATGAAGCGACACAGAAATAAGAGAATTCAGGTTATTAAAGATCATGCTCTGCAATATACTTTTCCTATTGTTGCTATGTTTTCTTTGTTTTCTAAACAACGGGAGATATATTGCATCACCAGGGAGGGAAAGCTAACATGTGTATTCCAAAGAATGACGAGGTTAAAGAAAAGAATAAGAGTGCGTGTGGAACTGATGAACAAACTGCGGGAGCTTGGCTAGGAGAATGTTCTTTAGAGATGCAACCAAAGGCTGTAAATACTGAGAACATGATTAACCAGTCACAAATCTCTGAGAATGAAATGCCAATAGAAGAAGCAAATCATAAACACGTTGTAGCAAAATCTGGTAATATTGAATTGCTCAAAAACAGGCAACTTAAGAACATGGTGGTGAGTGATTGTGGAGGCAAAAGTTATTTAGAAAAGACTAAAGTCGAACATGACAGAACTAGAAAATTTAGAGGTGAAGATACTGTTGTGGCTAAGTTTGTAGATACTGCCATTGTTGGGCAATCTAATGCAGAAGACTCGAGGCATCATGGTCTGGTGGAGCCTACAATTAACACAAAAGAGGCTATGAACACCATAAATGGCATGTTCCGAGAGCCATTGGAGCCATCTATTGCTTGCAGGATGTCAGATAGAAGCCAGCCCAAAACTGGTGAGAGCTTCAACAATGAAATCAAGGTTTACGCTGAGAACAGCTTAGAGACTGAGATAGTATCATGTCAGCAGAAACTGACAAAGGATTCATTAAAGCTACCACCAAGATCTGACTCTAATCAACCTGTACACGAACCATTTCAAATATATATTGATGATGAGGAAAGCCATGAGGAGATTCAAGTTGAAATCTCTACTGAAGGTTTTAGGGATGGGAATGATTTTCCATTTCCTATTCCAAATGATCTTTCTGAATGCTCTAAAGATCTAGATGCTAGAAGGAGGCCTCAAGCTGGTCAACGGGAGGATACAGTTGTTTTTCGGTTTGTAGGATCCACCATATCTGACGAACCAGAGGTCGAAAATGTTTGCCATCATGGCCTGGTTGAGCCCACTATTAATTTGAAGCAGGCTATGAATGATATTAATAGCATGTTTGGAAAGCCAATAGAATTTGCAAGGAAAAGCAGGACAAAGAAGCAAGACAGAATAACGGATGTGAAGAACAGTTCTGATGGGTTTCTGATACTTCCAGATGACGAATTAGACAATGAAAATGCTATGAATGATGTTAATAATATGTTTCAGAAGCCAATAGAATTTTCAAGGAAAAGCCAGCCAGATAAGCATGATGATGTACCTAATCATGTCAAGATGACCAGTTGCAGTGGGTTTTTGATTCTTCCTGATGAGGAATTAGACAATGAACAAGGGAGCTCCCTATCAAATTTGTCTTCTAGAAATGAACATAATCTGTTTGAACAAACTCTATGCACCAAGGAAGCAATGGCTGAAATCAGTAAAATGTTTGCAATGCCGATGGATATGTGAAATCTTGTAATTGATACAGGTATTGTTTCATAATGAATTTCATAGACCTGCCCAGTTTTGCAGTTTATATAATTTAATCTGATCATTTTCTTCAGTAGTTCATTTATTTATTTGTGACGTGCAAGTGTGTGATGAGATTTTCACAACATTTGCATACAATTTTTATCAACGATAGAACTGAGATATTAAGAATTAACTCCTGAGCAGAACAAAAAATGAAGTTAAAAATATAAAATGATTCACAGCTTACAAACTCAATATTACTTGAAAACACTGAACCAAATCAAGTAAATGGTAGAAACATGAATGTAGAGTGTAATTAGTCCTCAGGTTTATGGGAGCTAGTGATCAACTCATGGTTGTTCCTTGGGAGCACAATGGGCTGGACGGAATGCCAAGGGGCCTGCAGCATATATTACAGCCTCGTAATTTGTTCCAACTAGTTTCTTATCTTCATAACGAAGTGGAGCACCATAGAGTCCATAATTGATATTGGAGAGAAGATTGCAGTTTTCAAGAGGTGATGACACCAATTTTACGTGGCATGAGTGAAGAGGATGATCCAATAGAGCATGTCTCATCTTGAATCCTAGAAGCTGTGCATAGAAATATCCATTGTTGTCCGTATGGAATGCCTTATAGAAACTGACTCGGTTTCTGCGGTCTTTGCAGATAACACTAACTGTGGCTGCTTCTATGGGCTCTGCTCCCGTCAAAGACCATGTTCCATAGTGATCACAGCTCTGGCAGTAGACTACTCCTTCTACCACCACGTCGACGTGCTTCTCTACTGGTTTCTGAGTGCGTGTGTCATTTTCATGTGCAGTTATTGAGGAAACAGCCAACGAGAGGACGAGAAATGAAACGAGCGTGGTGAGTCGGCTGCTTGTCATCTTCTTGGAAGGCGTTAAGAGGAGGAAGTTGGAAAGATTGTTTGGTGGTTTGTAGTGTTGTATTTGGTACTCTATATATAGTTACTGGTGTGGCATTTGTGCGGTTTGAATTTTGGAGATCCTAACGTGGGTACTACTAAACTGCGTTTGAATAATTTGTTTTGCCAATTATTGGTAACGTGATTGCCACCTTCATGTTATGTTGCATATTTTATGATAAATATCCATTATATTTACTTTTGTTAGAATATTTGCTATTCTAAAATTTGAAGCTTTTGTATTTGATTGGCTTTATTTTTTATGGAAAATGTCATTTTTTCATTCGAGTAGATTTTTATTTTTCAGACAATTCATACTTCCAAATAACTCAACTTCATAGAAAAGTACAATATTTTATAGATTGAAAATTGAGCTAGTTAAATGTATTTAGTTGATAATTTTTATGCTAATAAGTTATAGGTAATTCAATTGTTTAGAATTTATTTTTTTTCATGCAAGTTTCATACTTGCAATCAAATACTTTCAGAGCTAGTGATCAAGTTATATTAGATAAATTGATTATAATGTAGATAATTTACACATTGCATGATCTTATGATTCGAACGATTATAAGATCTAGAGTCGAGAATGATGGATCGACTTTGGTGTTAAGATTTTATCTGTTTCCGCTCTTAGGTGAAGTGGTTAATAATTTGAATAATTACTCATTCCATGATCTTTTATAATATCAAGAGTCAATAATAAATTACCAAACTTGGTATCAATGCCCTGTTAGCGATTACAAAACCAAGAGTCATTTAATATGGAGTTGATTTTTAACCTAATCGATATTCAAGTGAATTAAGTTAAAACAATAAATACTTGTGCATAACTGAACACGAACTCGTAGTTGCCATTTCTCATGAAAAATCTTAATGCTAGATCTTCATATTTTGAATTTTGGACTTTTAACGAATGGATCTGCTTGAAAAATCGGAATTCACCTCTAAGCCCCATTTGACAACCATTATTTGGAAAAACAATGTTTTGAATAATGATTTTTAAAAGAACATATAATTAAAAAGTAGGAAAAATTTTAAATTTACGTACAAAATATTTTAGTGTAATTGAAAATGAACATGTAAAAAAAAGAATTTTCAAATAATGGTGATCAAATAAGGGCTAAATATGTTATTCGTTTATACTCGTATCCGTATGGGAGTTCATAAATTCGGCTTACAAAAAACACTTGTTTTGCATGCTCGAGATGAATGAATAATATATTTGAGTCTAGTCAGTGTAGTCGAAAATTGAATTAAGAAAACTCCATCTCCTCTCTCTTGCTTCGCTACTCAATCTTTTATTTACAAAGGCAAGCTTTAACATAAACATTTATGAGAAAATCAACCAGAACAAACTAGCATCATTACAATAGTAAAAGAACCACCTTTCCTTCTTATGGGAATATATATCCATTAATTTACAGTAAATTTGCTCTTCATCTTGACATTTTAACAAAAGAGTGAACTAGGAATATTCACCAGCCTTTTCCATCTCAGTCATGTACAAATCCCACCTGGGGAAAATTTTCTGCATCTACAGAATAAAAAAGAAGAATACTTGTTAATTTACCTCAGTAGACAGAATCTCAAGCTCTGCCCACCAAAGAGGGGATAATTTCGGTATCGCTCCATCAGGGGCTATTGATGTCATCTCTCTCAACCGTGCAGCAATCTCTCTCATTGATGGTCTCTGTCTCGGCTCAGGATTAACACACGATTTTATCAAACTACCAATTTGTTCGACTTGATCTTCTTGAACTGATGTCAAAGTCGGATCCACCATTTCTCTAAGGAATGGAATTCCTCTAAGATAATCCGATGCCCAGTCTTCAAGTGAATCATTACCAACTACATAAGGCAGTTTACCGGTTATCATCTCAAATAGTACAACACCAAAGCTGTAGACATTACTCTGCAGATTTGGTTCAATCTCCGCTGAAGAACCATCACCCGAGAAACAAAAGTCAGATATTTTGGCTGCGTAATCTTCAGTGAGATATACGGCTGAAGAAGTAAAGTTTCTGTGGGGTACTACTGGTGTCAACTGGTGCATGTACTCCAAACAGTATGCCATCCCCATTGCTATTCTCAATCGCATTGCCCAGTCCAAGTGTTCAGATTCTTTTACTGCAGAATACATGAATTAGGAATCTCATGAATCTTCACGGAAAGATTAAGAAAATAATCTTCACATACACAATTCATTCTCATGGTATAGATTTCTATCACCTCGAAAGAGACTTACTGGTTACATGAAATGAATATCAACTTTTACACTAAATGCTAAGCAGTAATATAATTATGACTTGATTAAAAGTGGCCCAACAGATGTAAATTGTACGCATAGCTCATTGTTCAATTAAAACACCACATCAAAGCATCAGTGGCTACCTGAAACTTTTATCAACTTGGCCAAAAGGACCAAAATGAAAGAACGTGAAAAAATAAAAAATTGAACTCACTGTGTAGATGCTCAAAGAGCGTTCCATTGGGAGCATACTCAAAAACCATCATTCTAGTGAAAGGCTTCTCTTCCTCGCAATATCCAATTAAGTTGACAAAATTCTTGTGATTCACTTTTGATAGCGTGTCAATCTGAAGCCACTTGATATCAGAATTTAGTAAATAGAAAAACAAGAAGAATCTAAAATAAAATACCAATTAGGTCCATTTGTGGGCAGAATTCTCGTGAAACAAACAAATTCTTAAATAATCACATCAAAGTACCTTAGTCCTAAACTGGGCTTCTAGAATATTTGACCAGTCCTTTGTAGAGGCGATACCTGGAGATGCAACAGCTATTTCAACTCCACTGGACAGTGTACCCTTGTATAGAGTGCAGAATGATGAAGAGCCAATCACATTGCTAAAATCTTCACAAGCAGTCTCGAGTTCTGATCTCTTAAGCTTTGGGACCCCTAAGACAAAATGATAGTTGAATTATTGGTTGATTGTGTAGAATATTCGTTCACTGTGATCAGTTTTACGATGAAATGTATATTAAAATAATAAAAGAACTTCAAGAGCATTAGATGACTTTAATTTGACCCAAAAAAATAAAAATAAAAGAGTTGTGTAGAAATAATCTCTTAAGAAAACAAGTGAGTTGTATTTGTAGGAGAGAAACTTACCCGTTACAAATGCTTTCTGCAACTTTCCACTTAATCCTGTAGCCCAAGGCTTGACAGTAGCAACCTTACTACATTGACAAAACAAAATGCCTGCAATCAAAAACAAAAATAACAAAGGTCCTCCAATGGCTCCAGATAATATCAGAATTCTATGATGATTACGCCTGGATCTTTTAGTTGGCTTGGAAGGACTTTCTGCTGGGTTAGGAAGTGAAGATGGAGAAATACTTCCAGGAGAATGAAGGGGTGGAGAAACATTTTCAGGAGAAGAAGCAAGAGGGAGAGGAGAAGGGGAAGGGGAAGGGGAAGGTGAAGGTGAAGGTGAAGGGGATGGGGATGGTGTAGGAGAAATTCCAGATTCGGGTGATGGTGGTGGTGGGCGAAATGAGGCTGGAAATGGCACTTTAAGATCTTGTAATAATTTCCTTTGAGCTACATCTCCCCTTTGTCCTAAATTCCTGCAAATTTACAATCCTTTATGAACTTGAAAATGAAAATAGATGCTTTTTGAATGCGAATCAGGAGCAACAATCATATATAAGTGGACACACCTTAGAAATGGAGAATAAGTATGAAAGGGTCCAAAACTGAAAAACAAAATGCATCTGTTTGCCTTGATTTTGGAATGATTCAATAAAATAGAAAATGGACGGTATGATTGTGAACACAAGTCATAATGTGACAGATAAAAGTAACTGGCACAAGATCATAAAATTTTTTGAAGTGAGACAGACGTACACTTTTTGTTATTGTCCCTAAAACATATTCCAAGTTATTTAAAAAAAAAAACCTCAATGGGCCAGAAAGAATTTCCTGGCAATCTTGGCAAGGTTTACAGGGAAAGGGGTATATTCAATTCAACCAGCAATACAGCCATTGCAAGCCATCGATTGACTATATTCACAATAAGGAGAGTCAAATAGACTAAATAGATGTACCCTGAGATTAATCTGTCATTGCAAGATAGCGTTTCTCTGCCGCTGGATAGCAGACGTTCATTCACTTGAACTTCAGATAGCTTTTGAAGCTCATAAATTTCAGGATGTGGGTTGCCAAGAAGCTCATTATTGTCAAGTAAACTGTATCACATAGAAAACACCCATTATTGAGAGCACGAAAAGGTCCATCTCAGTGTGGAAGTTAAGTGTATTGTGAACTTACAGAATTGCTATTGAGAAATTATTGATAAGATTACATGGAAGCTGTCCACTAAAATTATTATATCCAAGGTCCAATACTTCTAATTCGCTCAACTTAGCGATCTCTTCCGGAATGACACCAGAAAAAGAATTGTTGCGTAAACTTCTGTAAAATAGTTCAAGATAAATCAAAGTTTCATATAACGTAAATTTGAAAATATAGTTGTTGTTTTACTGAGACAAGAAGAACTGGACCGCAAATATTGTCCAAATTAACCAATTTAATGCGACTCACATAGATTTCACATGAACCAGATTCCAGAGATCCGGAACCAGAGTGCCTCTGAGACATAGATCTTTCAGGTTCCTGCAAGAACATGATTTCAGAAAATAACCAAGAAGTTCTTAAATGTTATGCATAACAGTAACATATTCAAAGTTGAACATTTAAGTGCCAAAAACATGCTAGTTCACAAATTGAGAAGAAATTTAGCCAAAACAAGCACCTAGAGGATTTAGAAATTCCATCGTCATGTTCCACGATTGTAGGTGTATGTACGAGAAAGCATGTATTTATCCATTTAGGATGCAATAATCCTAGTAAATAGCAGAGCTGTGAGCAGGTGTTTTTAAAAAGTATTATATAATTAGATTTTTGCAAGAATAAAAAGAATCTGAGGCATCTTCTTTTTTTAACTAGGCACCATTCGATTAACCACTAAAAGAGATTCATCTCTTTCCAGACAGTAATTCATAGCAGCATAGCTACATTTTAGCAATTTCAACAATCCCAACAAGAAATCTCTTCCAATAGCCATATTGGTGACAGATTCTTGAATTTTCCATCAGTGCCGGTAAGCACGGTTACCAAGTTTTTCCGCATAATCAACAAAAAAGAAACTTCACGTGTTGTGGATAAGAAACTTTCTACAAAATCAAGCACCACTAAACTGTTTCAGAACCTTAAGAGTTCCAAAACCTATTTTCTTTTACATTTTCAGCGTCGTAAATTTGCATTTTATCTACTTAATCATCCCCCACAGAAGCCAACCTCTTCCGTTAAGCAAGAACTTTGTGACCGCCTCATGTTACTCTACCAATAATGTTACACAGAAAAATCAATTGCCAC
>CAIGRB010110395.1:0-31306 GCA_903798255.1 Fraxinus quadrangulata
CAGAGTTGTCCAGCCATCTGTTGGCCTGAAGTAGAGAATACATTATAAAGGGACCAAAAATAGTCCTGGAGTAGAGGCACTCAACAATTCATGCATCTAATCCTAACATTTGCTAGAAAGGCTCAACGTTTATATTTTACTTTCTTCGAATCATTAAATGCACGTTAATCACCTATCGGAAAAAGGCTCCTTTGAGTTGGTTCATATTACTATGCCTGTTTATTCACCTATTTATAAACTTTTGCTCGAACGATAAATTCATAGGATTGATGAAAATCGATTGGATTACCTGGTTTAAAAATTCATCCAGCCTTCTAGCTTGTCGTATAATGCTACCTTCAAAGATGTCTGTCTTTTCTGTAACTTCTTGAAAAGATTTTCCCTGAAAAAGGAAAGTTTAGAGGAACAATGAGTTTAAACATGATGAATGCCAACATATTTTAGAATTCTAATTAAAAAGATGAATTGGCTCAAAACCAAGCAATCGATTCAAGTTGTTTTCACAAATAAAATTTACAAAAATCCTCTGAAAATAATCTTTATACCAAAAGTAATAAATATAGAGGCATCAAATCTTAACAAGTGCAGATTAACCGGCCATCTACTGAGAAAAAGAAAGGTACTATATTGACCTTTGACCACAAGTAGATCACATCCATCAAGTATGGTCTAACTGTTGCCTCCACATATTCCTCCACATTTACTTCGAGTCCGCATTCACGTTGTATCTGTGACAAAATTGACATGTCATTTACCATGCCTGCAATACTTTTTCTCTCCGTTTGCAGATAGCCACAGTGAACAAATTTAAAGCAATCTACACATACACACACACACGTGTGTGTATATTTAAAAAGTTGAACACACCTCTGCTATTCTTCTAGCGCTGTCTTGAAGCTGTTGCAACGGTTTAGCAAGTTCAGCTTTTAACTCTATTTGGTCCCCTGTTTTGTCTCCTGGAATGAAGCAACTTGCCAGAGCAGCAACTTGATGATGATCAAGATCATTAAAGGTACCTGCCAAAAATTTATTTATTCACAATCTCTATATGCACCAGTGATCAAATATTTTCTCCCCTTTCAGCCCAAAAAAAGGTCTAACCATTGATTTTTGGTGCAAAAGGTTAAATGGCCACGACTATAAGCTCGTTTCCACAGGCCCAAAGCCCAAGAACACAATAAAATAAGCTTAAACATTCAGCTTCATGCAGATTTCCCAAGGTTCAACTGAACATAAACAATCAAGAGTTTTGGCCTATGCCACAATTTTTGTTACTTAACTAATAAAAAACTAGAAAGGATTGAGTATTTACATTTAGGAAATACATCAGATCTCAATCAACTGAATCACAATACCACACTAACAAATTTTTAACATGTGAGGAATAAAAGCAGATGTGATGAATGGTTAAAGTAAACTAACGTTCCATATTGGGACTCGTCCATAACATAAAAATTAATCACTGCTCAACATTTATTCAAGTGTGGAAAATAAAGAAATAACAGCAGACACAAGTGTGAAAAATCAATGATAAGAAGGTTCACCATTGAACATCAGTTCAGTAACAAGGAGCTCATCTCCTGTATCTATCAAACACGCTGCTCGTCCTTTCAACTGAACAACACCATCAGCATCAATATGCCCCAGCTTTTTAAGAACCCGTGAGCGATTCCTAAGTTCATCACGAAATTTTTGAAGCTGAACATAGAGAACAGGTAGCAATTGAATGAGGACAAAACACAGAAGCTAATTTGCAGATATGCACGTGCAGGTATGTATACGTATATGCATTCAGAGGAGTGTCCAACAAATACCTGTGAATCACGCATTTTAGACTTCAGCTGTTGAATTTCATGATTCACTTCCGCTTTTCTGTGGAAACTTCTAATCTGATGTTCATCTTGAGACTGCATAGCATAAATGTGAATGTAATAGAATTAAAGACAATAGGAACCTCTTGAGCTTCATGACAATCTTAGAGACACCTTACCTTTAAAAATCACACTAACCTTCCCTATTTTAGTTATGAGTATTAAAAGCATGTTTGCGAAGAGTTTATAAAAATATAAATAATCAATATATACAAAAATGAATGGTGGATAAGTGGGTAGCATCTATGGGCCTCTCGTAATGTGTGTGTATAAAGTGACTTGAGTGTTTATAAACCATTTATAAACATGAGCAAACATAGGCTCATAATCACCCCCACACCACTTTTTGAGCATATCTCATCTAAAATGAAATTGATATATATAAAACGCCCTTGTAAATCAAGGATCAAATTTTCAACAATTAGTTGCGATTCAATTTGTTCCTTTTAATAATAAGCTAATAAAGATTTTATGCATACACAAATCTGAATATGCATCCTAGTGGAAATTTCAACTTAATTTGTTGAAGAGTTTGGTAATATATATGTAAATAATTTATCTAAACATACATATTTAGACAAGTAATACCTCTAATACACAAAATAAGTAAATTTATATTATTAAAATTTAATGTCAAAGAGCTCTATATATAACGTGTCAATTTAGATTCCTATAATTTTCTTTGAGCAAATTAACTACAATAAATTCATCTTTAGTTCACATGGACATTTTTGTTATATTAACCTCATTTAGACGAGATATGGCTCCAAAGGTAGTCAAGGGGTGAATATGATACTCAAAACTAGAAATAAAGGGGGTTAGAGTGATTTTTTAAATGTGCAGGATGTATACGATATTGCTGTAAAGGGGTTGTCTGATTATGTCTTGCAAAATTAAGTCAATACCCTGTAGAAAACCAATTTACAGATGTTTCTATAAAGCTCACGTCCTCAATGGCCTACATTGGTAAGCTTCGAGCAACTAGCTGAAACAAATGTTTTAGTGGGGAAAGGGAAAAGTTAATCTTTTCTCAGACCTTATGCAATGGGTGGGAAAATAATTTCTGTTCAAGTTCCTCAATCTGGTTAACCAGCTCAACCACCTCCGGATCTTCAATCCCCATGTCCTGACAAAAAGGTACAAACATTAGAAATATATATTGCCATGCCTCGTAAAGATATCGAGACATGTAAAGAAGTTTTTCATTGATATCGGAAATCTATGAAATAACGCATTTTGACGTATGAAAAACATTATGCCTTCTGGCTCTGGAGATCATGAAAGACAAGGTAACTAAATGGGATAATGTACAAGCATGTCACATAAATAAAATTGCAATGCTAGTTGGTCTCTGCCAGAAGAGGAAAGATTCAAGAAATTCAAATCATGTAGACCATGAAATGGACTGAGAGGGGCAGTGATGATAGTCGGGCTGACATTGCCTCTGGCAAATAAAAACAAATATAATCACGCGAATGATGCATCTTGCTGATAACTTACTTTTTTCTGCCTCTACTACTTTTTGATTCTTCTGTGTGGTTTGATGTACTTCTAAATTTGTTCACGCTTAATTTTTAGTCTCAACTATGAATATGTGAAATTCTTTGATTTTAGGCTAATAATGAATAAACAAATACAAGCCTAAAATAGTTGCATCAATTCCGTTGATGATTTGGGTTCTGTGACTGACACTTTATCAGGAAATAATAATAAATTAATAATAATTGAGAAGAGTTCCATTGCTGGATAACATATATCAACGCACTTAATAATTTCGCTATGATACACAGATCCAAGGTTCAAATCAACTGTTGGACCATTATAGTAACATAACTTCATAAAATCAAAAAGGAAGCTGCTTTTACAACATCAGATTAAGCTGAATAAAACTATGAGAAATGATTTTCACAAAATCCATATAAGAAAATAGCATCAATTAGGACAGGCTCAATATCAATGTAACAACTATATACCTTCGTAGGATTAAGCTTTGGAAAGCCCTGTGGAAAACGTTTTTCAAGCTCCTGAACGGCAAGCAGAACACTCTGTCTAGCTTCTATTGGACGTAAATCAGAAGGAACAGCAATCCTGAGCTTGCTGAGTGCAGAAATAAGAGGCAACTGAACAGGAACCTGAGAAAGAAATCAATGTGTATTAACTTCCTATCTCGTTATACATGCATGCTCCAGTCAGACTAAATTGCAATGCACAATAAGCTTCATGTCACAGAATATTTCGATCAAGATGTTATCAACTTACCACATGCATTTCCCCCTTTTCTCCGGGACGAGGAGGACATGGTTTGGGTCGAGAACCATTTTCACTTGAGCCAAAAGAGCATTGAAGCAAAGTGTCCACAATATAACTGCTACCACGGGAAGAAGCAAGCGCAGCAGGCAAAGAACCCAATGCAGCAGAGGGCTTTTTCACCACATGGACTACAACTCCCCAACCCCAGTCTGTGCTACCTTCCCTTACTTTAACCTGCAGTTTGACGGAAGTAGCTCAGACTCAGAGAGTGGATGAAAGTGAAACCAGAAGCAACACGTAAAAGTGAAGCCAAATTCAACCCAAGGAGTGGGAGCAAAAGGGTTTAAGCATCATTACATCCAAAATCAGTAAATAAAACAGATTTACTTCTGTTCGTGGCCTCTCTGCTTACACCTTTCCTTCAACACCACATGGAAGTAGAACACGAGCAGCGAAGGAGGAAAGAGTCACAATGAACTAAGAAAAACACATTCCCCTTTGAGCACTAAACATTCCTCATATTATCAGGGCAAAACGTGAAATATGTAAAGTGAAATGAACTGCCGCATATAACAGAAAACTATACACAGAGAAGAAATATAAGAGAAATAGCAGGGAGTCACAAATAAGGAAAGAATGACATTTACGCTGATCAAATGAACAGAGGTTACAATAGGAAGTAGACAGGATTCAGGTTATTCTAGATTGCAGCATAACATATACAAACACCTATCTTCTCACTTACCAGCCTACCAGATTGAAGGAAATAGAGAACTCTTTCAGGCCGCATCATTTCTGCCATCATTTTCTTTTCAACTTGGGCTATCTCAAGCTGTAGCTTATGATATTCGGTAACCTCAGCCTTAACATTTAACAAGGAAATTTTAGCATTAAATCATATCTAAACAATGCATTGCAAGCATAACTAATCAGAATAAGTAGACCTCTCCAGAAGAATCAAGCACTGCAGCCTCCTCTTCCAGCTTGGACACCTTTTTCCCAATGTCAGGTAATGCCTAAAGAAGAAGTTGCACATTATCAACCAAGATCCAAAAATATATGAAAATATATAAGGAATAGTTTTCAGGCAGGGAAAACCTTCTCATACTGAAATTGGTGAAAGGAATTCCTGATAACATGCTCAGCAGTAAATTGTCCCTCAGCACGGCTCATTAAATTCAGGATTGAGTAGTAGCTAAGCCTGAAAGTACTGACCAATGGAGCTGGTTTGCCCAGGACCATGTCCTTAAGGGTATTCATTTCCATCTGATTAAAAAAGAGAGAGAGAGATGTTTAGTGACTAATATAAAGTTTGGTTAAATCACTTCTTCTAAGATACTTGAATAGCAAATTTCATGTCCTGGAGGTCACGTATGATTAGATGTAGGTTTGCAGCATTATCATAATTCTTGATATCGCAAAATCTCACATGATGCATGCTACTTAGACTCGCCTATTCCAGTTCAAAGGGTCACTGCAGTAGCTGCACTTATTCATACAGTAGTGAGTTTTGACATTTGTTGACATTCCTATATGTCTTTCCTTTTTCAGTCCAAATTTTAATCACAGAATTGAAGGAATAGCAGTTATCAGCAATGTAGTCTTGATATGAACGATTATACAGGTCCAGTTAGGCATCAGATTTGTTCCATAACTTCACATCAATAATGGGGCAATTTCCTCAAGCACATCAAAGGAGAATTTACTCTAGAATTTATTTTTCCCAGTGCTTAAACTGAGACAAAGGAAGCCAGCAATAAAATTACCTTTTCATCAATCATTATGATACAAATACCCCGCTCATCTTTACCACGACGTCCAGCTCTACCACTCATCTATTGGAAGGAATAAAAATGTCAAAAAATCATAAACAGAAAGTAGGTGTAATGTGTAGCTCTATTTTTAGTAATAATGTTGCAACAACTACTCACCTGGATGTACTCACCAGATCCAATATATCGATGACTATCACCATCCCACTTTTTCACACTCGTGAAAACCACAGTTTTTGCAGGCATGTTCAACCCCATGGCAAACTGTTATGAATTAAAATCAACAGTTAATGAATGCAGTAATTTTTTTTTAATGAAGGTGCGATTATACACATTACATATTCTTATTAAATACGTATTACAATACCAGTTAGTAAGATTTTGTTGTAAGACCTTTATTAAGTCCCAGATTATTCATAAGGATGATCAATAAATGTTCAAAATTTAATATATGAAAGCATTTTTGTAAACAGCAGTACCGTTTCTGTGGCAAATAGAGCCTTAACCAGCCCTTCTTGAAACAGAAGTTCCACAAGTTCTTTGATAAGAGGAAGCAAGCCAGAATGGTGAACAGCAATGCCTCTCTGAAGCAATGGCAACATTAGTTTAATAGCAGGTAAGTCCCTATCCTCCTCATTTAAGCAAAGAATTGCATTTTTGAACACTTGATCGACAACTTCCTTCTCCTCTTGGGAATTAAAATCGAGCTTGGACATTGACATGGCATGTTCTTCGCACTCTCTTCTACTAAAACTAAATATTATCACTGGCTGGAATTTCCGCTCCATAATCATCTGAAATTCAGCAAATTTTCAATTTGAGCGCTATGAAGCAATGCAATTTTTTCACCGCACACCTTGCATAGAAGCAAAGAAGGTGAAAGAGAGAACAATAAATGACAAAGTAAATTAGTCACCGATAAAGATGGCTGCAACTTGGTGCATTCAAAGGTGAATAACTTTTTAATATATGATTTTCTATACATGCAGATGTAGGTAGACTACCAGTGCAAATAAAATGGAAAGTGACAGGTGGTTATCCACCTTAACGATTTTGTATATGTCAGAACCACCAGAAGTGGTCCCACCTTTCGCAATTCTTGCTCTGCCATTTCCACTCTTGTTCCCATCAGCCAGATTTTGCTTCACGAAAGTGTCCTGCAGTTTCAAAAAATTGTCCTCCCTGAACTGCTCATTCTCATCAACAACAAGATACAGACCAGAGCCTCCCATGGGAAAAACATAATGTTGCAGGGGTGTTGGCCGAAAATCTGTATAAACCACGTGACATGGCTGTTTGTGTATATTACATATCCATTCAGCAAACTCAGTAGCATTCGACATTGTTGCTGAAAGGAAAACCATTTTAATAGCTGGGGGCAAGAAAATGATACTTTCTTCCCAAACAACGCCTCTTTCACGATCTTTCATGTAATGTATCTCATCAAATATGACCCAAGCAACTTCCTTCAACACCTCGGAACCCCTATAAAGCATTCCCCTCAGAATTTCCGTTGTCATTACCAAACAACTTGCGTTGGGTGAAAGTGTCACATCGCCTGTCATCAACCCGACATCAGAAAACTCCTGGCTCAACTCTCTGTACTTCTGATTGCTCAAAGCTTTTAATGGAGAAGTATATAAAACCCTTTGCTTATCCCTGAAAGCCATGGCAATCGCATATTCAGCAACTGCAGTTTTGCCTGCTGAAGTGTGTGCTGAAACCAAAACCGACTCGTTTCTTTCCAAACATGCCACAGAAACTTCCTGAAATGGATCGAGCTTGAATGGGTACGTTTTTGCCCTTTCCCCATTGAAAATGGGATCTGAGAGAGTCCCGTGAACTGACTCATCCTTATTTGAAGAATATCCACTCGAAACTGCCACTTCGTGCACACATGTTCGCGCTAAGTTACGCTTCTTTGACAATGATTCTTCAGCAGTAACTTCTTCCTTGCCCTCCAAATTTTCTTCCAGTTGTTTCCTTTTCATGTTTAAGGGAGACTCGTCCATTTCTCACTTCCTATAGGCTGAAATTCCAACTTCAATTCCCTAATTTTAGTTCTATCAGTTTATACAGATACTCTCCCCAATCTGCCACAAATAACCAGAAAAAGTAAGATTTATTTTTTTCTTGCTGAGACCAAACAACACATTTGCCTCTTTTTACTATTTTTTACATTTCAGCTCATGCATCCCCTAAAATATATACGTCAAGCATCTATGCAACTTAATAATTCAACTTGATTACACTCACAGACAAAAAGAGACTTTCTAATCATCAACAGTTGGTTTTACATATTCATATGATACCATGAGCCCACTGGATTTTGGTCCACTGTATTCATCAATTACGCTTCTAAGTTCTAAAGGCAAGGAGAATGCCATTAACAACCACGTTAAAAATTCAAGATTTAAACCAAGTTTTTACAAAATAAATCTGGTAATTACCTCCAAAATTTGTGATGAAGAAGACGAATTATCAACTCCGCGACACAAGATAAAAGCGGTGTAGTGTTTTTCCCTCCCAATTTGTCCAGTGCAATACCTAGAAAAACCCCATAGCCGCGCCGCTTGAATTGTACACTTCTTTAGCTCCTTAAACGGGCCTTTATTATAATTGGATATGGTTGGTTTTGTAAAGGGTTAATTAGGCCCAACAACATCCGTTTAAAGAAAAAGCCGCTATTTATAAAAATATTTTCAAGAATACGGCCATTCTCTCCAATTTTACTCGCCTTTTGAATTCCAAAATGAATATATAAAAATAGAAATCCAACACTTTAAAATGATGTAAATCTGCTACAATTTAATTACCATATTTGTATAAAAATTAATTGATTTAGATATTTTCGTAAACCTTGATTTATTAGTAATTTTGTTTTTATAATATTTTATTTTTTATCGGGACTTCACAGTTCTATTGGCGAAAGATGGGGAAAAAAATGGAGTTTAGATACAATTTTGAACATTGACGTTAGAAATGGATTTCATGTTCTTTTTCTTTAAGTGGGATAATTATGTATATTCAATTAATCGAACTTTTAAGTAAACTTACTCAAAATTAGTCTTTTACTGAACACTAAACACAAGTAATATGTGTTCCACGTTATGTATTCATAATTGAACACTTATTAATGTGGATTTGGTATTGATAATATTTTTCCTTTTGTGCTAGGATATGATCTTTTTGGTATTTGTTTAATTTGAACAAATTTTTTTGTTGAAGCATTGTTGGATATCTTCAATATTATTTGAAATTTTTGAAATGCAATTGATATTCATCGATGGTTTAAATGGTGTTTCATTTGTCTTATATTGTTTGTATGTTAAGAGGGCTAAGTATTCCATAAACAATTTGGAGTGTGGAAGCCAAACTATTTCTACAACAATAGTTTAACTTTTAATCAGAGTGTAAGAGTTCTAAGTCTCGTCTCCATCTATTTATAAGCAAGGAGAAACTAGGCGCAAAACTAAATCGTCATCCATTTTCCATCTAGCAAAATGACTCGTTCACGCCTTGTTTCCATTTTCGATGCACGCTGCATGCCTTGTATAATGAAGATTAACTTACCAAACCAAACCTTTGAAACGAGTCAATAGCACAAATGTAGAGGCCAATAAATCATTCGGAAGCAAATCAATATCTACCTCTACCTCTTCATCACCTTCTCCACCTCCACCTCCAACTCCTCCTCCATCTCCACCCCATATCATCTTATTCATTTTCCTTAACATGATTGAAATCGAGAGGAGAAATCGAGACATGTTGTCGTCATCTTTTTGTCACAATGTCACTCTTTCTTCATTCAAAACTTCAAACTGAACAATAATTTACATTATAGTTATAAAAATTTATACTCATTATTTTTTCTAGATTCATTTTCAATCTTACATTTCATTGGACCCACAACTTTTTAACATCACACTCTCAAAAATAAATAAATAAAATAAAATCTAGAATATTGTGTGGTTGTGATTTGCTCATAGAATGTTTGGCAGTGTTTAATACTCATATGCCAACAGAAAATGATAATGTCACTCGGCAACTTGTTCTAATGTTTAAAAGTTGATGCTAGACGTGACTTTCTTGTTGTTCTTTGATAGAGAATGCATATTTGTTATCCTACTTCCAACTGCTTAAACTCCGTGAATTGGACATCTGGTGTCTTTGCTTTTTCACTATATTGTTTATCGGGTTCTTT
Organism: Fraxinus quadrangulata; assembly: GCA_903798255.1. Classification (NCBI taxonomy): domain Eukaryota; kingdom Viridiplantae; phylum Streptophyta; class Magnoliopsida; order Lamiales; family Oleaceae; genus Fraxinus; species Fraxinus quadrangulata. Next base: position 10,098 of record CAIGRB010110395.1, read on the forward strand.
CAGTCAATTTTATCGTGAAATTTAAACTTTCTTTCGATTTTCTTTGGGAAATAATTTTATTATCTAATATTACTTCATGGCAGCGATATTGCAGGGGTGATAAGGCATTTTGTAGTGCACAGTGTCTCTTCGAGCAAATTTCTATCAGTGAACGCAAAGAGAAGTTTGGTGCTTGCATGAGGAACCCAATGAGTACTCTGTCTCGGCTTGCTCTCCGGTACAATGCAGTTTTTTGTGGGTGTTGCGGTAGCTTAGGCAGTTTTATTGTATTTACATATATAGATGAATAGAAGAGTGTTAGAAAAAGGTTACAATATGCGTACTAAAAAAAATTGTGATTCGTGTAATGAACGTTGGATTTGAGCAAATTATGCCGGAATTTAGAGTGCTGAAAATAGTTCCTAGAAGGCGATAGACGATTTTGGGAGGTTGGCGAAGTTATACGCTTGTTGTGATCAACATCTTCATATCACCATTTCAGTTATCGAGGTTGTTTGGAAACACAAAAACATGACCTTTTCGCTTGTGACTCTCCTCCTAATCCTCATATTACTTTGGAGCAACTCAAGAATCTATAACTGTCGAGTAACTTCTAAGGAGCAATCCACCATGGAGAGGGGCCATAAGGGGGGGCTCAAGTACAAAGGGAGACGAGACATAACATGGCAGGGTGGGGGACATGATGATGTCATGCTCTCGCAAACACAAGAAAGAAAATTTTATTGCAAATATATAATTTCTGCCAAGCATATATGGAGAAGGTAGGGTTAGACTCTTTTAACTTTTCACATGGCATGATTATGAGTTTTCAACCTTCAAAAGTGATATTTAGTCCTTGTTTTTTCCCAATTTTTTAAATTCATTTTTAACCGTATATTTTATAGAATCCACAACTTATATCAAAATATACAAACAATTTATTTTTAGCCAAAGCAGACGGGCTTAAATTTATAAATATGAATCTTCAAGTGACCAAAATTATAAATATAGATGTTCAAATTGTGCACGGCTTTCACGTGATTTGTAGCTATATGACAAAATTTCCAATTCAGTTAATATTTATTTTCAATTCAACTGACATTTTGAACGTCCAATTGACGATTTTCGTCACTTCAAACTCAAAACCTCACTTCTAAAGGTTGGGGAATCCAACCCTAATCTTCCCAAGGAAAATAATTCAGATAAGTTTAAAAGAATTTATCTTCCCCTTTACTCTCTTGTTCAACGGTCACAATTTGCTCACTCCATTCCCCTGAAAAAAAAAACATATATATAGTCAACATATATCGATTAAGGTTAAAAATTAATTATTCAATGTGGTATACTCATGCACGACACTATATTGTGTCAATGCAAAGTAAGGTCTCACACACACTATCAATAATTGGACAACTATTTTCATATCAAAAGATACGTAGAAGGTGCAATAGACATTAGTTCCATATCATTTTGGATATGCTAAATTATACGTTTCATCATCAATCTTTACCCAACGTTACTCTTTTCTCCATTTTTTAGGCTTCTAATTCCAAATTAATTAATGCACTTCGTCCCTACTAATGATTCTCATCCCAAAATTCTTTTAATCAAGAATAAAAAGACAATGTTACCCACAACTTAATCAATTAAAAAAATGGGATAATTTTTAGTAATAAAAAAATAAAAAATAAAATAACTTCAATCAACTAAAAGAAAATTAAAAAAATTATCCCATTGTTTGTTTGTTTTTGTTTTTGTTTTTCAATTTAAGGGCAAATATTGTCTGAAAATGTTTAATAGTAAAATTCATACCGTTTGACCACCATTTTCCTATCGTTGGCCACCATTTTCAATAATTTTCAGCCACTTTTCTTGACTAAATCTCTCACATGAGGCCCGAGTTGACAAAAAAAGGGTCGAAAAATTGATTTTGAAAATTGCCACCACACACTTACTAACACGAACTTTTGGATGAAAACCGTTAAAAGTGAATTTCCTCTTTCAGTTAGGGACTCTACACGGTTTCAGCTTCATCGAGCTATACAATAAGCAGATATGGCTGCGAAAGAAGGCGATATCAATGGCCCACATTGTATGGGAACCACTATCATCCGCGTCACCTACGATGGGGGCGTAGTTCTCGGCGCCGACTATCGCACCAGCACATGTGAACACTTCTGAAAACCCCTGGACCTATGATTTTCAGGAATGTATGTGGCGAACAGGGCATCGGATAAGATAACAAAGTTGACTGATAATGTATACCTGTGTTGCTGTGGCTCGGTACAAATTTTGCATTTATGCTCGTAATCCTTTTTAGAAGTTTAGCGGAAAGAAAGCGTTTTTGTTAGGATTGATTAGGAATAGGAGGCTTTAAGGAAACAAATATTCATGTTTTAATTTTCTTGCTTATTTTGGGGTGTTGCTCAGTGAAAGTTATGCAGATTGTTTGGTTAATTTAAATAAGTTTAACCGATCACTCTTTCCTTTTTTACATGTTATCATTTTCTGCAGAATAATAAATTTTTTGAATTAAGAAAATATCTGCTAATAAATGTTAAAAGTGAGAGCTTGTTATGAAAGAACATCCAACAAAAGAAATAAAGAAAAAATTAAGTTGTGACTCGTGAGCGTGAACTTTGAAAGAGGAGTAACATGGAAAGTCATTGTAATTATGCCCGCCTTATATTTTTGAGTAACACATCTACGTTCTTCCTATTTTCTCTTGCTCATCCTCCAAGCAATGATAACCAAGTTTAAATTGTTATATAGTAACATTGTCTGAGGGATAAGTTTTTCTTGCTCATCCTCTAACACATAGTTCACAAACACGTCCTTGGTTTTATTTTGGTAAGACGTTAAACTTATTAATATGTTTTATCTTTAGGATATTAAATAGTTTTGAGAAACATCTTCTTATAGTTCACAAATATCTTTAGTGTTCTTAGTATTCTGATATGACATATTAGGACTAGGCTCCTCAACCTTTCGGCTAGTGTGGGATCAGCTTCCTAATCCTCAAAAGTGGGGTTTTGACTCCCAACCTATTCAAACATTTGAGATTGGATCCCCACGTGATGGAAACCGTTAATTTGACCGTTAAATGGTCAAAATTTCTTTAGAATGGCTGTGCTATGCCCTTATTAAGAATTAAATAATAAAGGAAAACCAAAATCTTATAAGAATGAATTTTTTTCTCTTTTCGTTTTTTTGTTTGACTTATTCTTGTTTTCTTGTTTCTTTTAACATTTAGTTCTAAATAAGGGCATAAAAGCCATTTTAAATTTTTTTGACTTTTAAATGGTCAAACTAATGGTTTCCGTTTCGTGGGGATCCATCTCACATGTTTGAATAGGTTAGAGAGTCAAAACCTCACTTTTGAACGTTATGAAATCGTTCTCACATTAGCTGAAAGGTTGCAGAGCTCAACCTAATTTTCACTTTATTATTAGAGAGTACTAAAAAATGGTTTAAAATTAGGGTCGTCGGAATTATTTCTCATCTGTATTTGAAATATGGCAGTTATTTCATACTTTACTATTCTGTCTACAGAATATGCTGCAAACCGGCCTCATTATTGGTGGATGGGACAACTATGAAGGTGGTAAAATATTTGGAATACCTTTGGGAGGGACAATATTGGAGCTGCCTTTTGCTATTGGAGGTGTGCCCTTCTCATTTTTTTTTTTTACAGACTCTTCTTGTTTGTTGTGACCACTATGTATTTTTGGGAGCGCCTGTCTCTGTTGTCAACAACTGTGTTTCTTGTTCAATCTACTTCTTGTTTCTGAATTGGTACCAATCTTGTTGCTTGAGCTTTGCTAAAATTTCATCAAAAGGTACAGTCGTTTCGGGTTTGTATACTTTTTCACCCACATATACCAAACAGTCAATCATTTAGTTATGAATGTAGTAGGCTGGTAGTATTTCAGCAGTTATGGAGCTGGTTATAGCGAGGAGTAACTACATCCCATGTATTCTGAACTTACTTTTTGCAGTTGTTAATTTAATATTGAAAATTTCGTGTGGATCCAATTTTTGTCTGGTACTAGTTACATTTTAGACGACCAATATAGAGGTAGGTTGTAATTGAACACCGTAAGTGTCATAATTCACTATCTTGTCATAATTATCAAGATCGTCAACATTGGGACAATCAGTGTTCACATCTTCAACTGTTATTCGTCATTGAATAGATATGTCAATTACAACATCTAAAGTGAAAATCAATCAAGTACTTGAATTTTGTACTTCAGACAGTCCAATACTTAAAATTGGCAAAATCTAATTTTGTATATAGTCATTAAGAGTATGTTTGGCTAGTGTTTATGAATACTTTCTAAATGTTAAACCACTTTTTATCTACATATTTTGTGGGGCCCATAAGCACTACCCATTTATATACAATTTATATGTGTTTATAAACACAACTGCTTACAAACACTTGCCAAACATATGCTAAGAACATTTTTCGACCAAAATATTTTCATTTATTTTAGTTAATGCCTGATATATTGTCTGGTGCACTTTTTCCTTTTAACACCACCATTTGACCTGGCTATTTTTATGTTACATGAAAATTGTCGTGTCAAGTGAAAAGCTTAATGTCCCCACTTATTTCTGTTATTACGCCTCAGAAGGCAACAAATCTTTGTTGGCCAAAATATTTGACAGTTTTTAATGATTCATCGGTGAAATATTTCTACGTGGTTGAGGCAAAGAATTCTGACGATTTCTATTTCCTTTTTCTGGGATCCGGCTCTTCCTATTTGTATGGTTTCTTCGACCAAGTGTGGAAGGAAGGAATGACTCAAGAGGAAGCTGAGGTTTGTATTTAGACTCTATACCTACTTACACTATGTCTAAGAACATATCATCTTGTGAACTTCACACAGACTGAGGTTTTGAAAAATACTTACAATTGTACAATTATGACCATCTATTTGAAAACTGCCTTTTCTATCCGAAGAATTTTTTTCTGTTGAAACGATGTTGTTTTGTGAGAGCCTATGCTAGAAAGGATGTGCCAGAAGCTTACATATAATGCTGTGCTTCTAATATGTGCGACTTTTGTAACGAATGAGAAGTTCGCAAAATTCATAATTACTTGTTGGTCTGACATTTTCATAGTCGTGGTCTTGTTTAGCATGCTTATCACTGATTGTCAATACATATTTTCTTGACTTTCCACAGCAATTAGTGGTCAAGGCCGTCTCTCTTGCCATCGCTCGTGATGGTGCTAGTGGTGGCGTTGTTCGGACTGTGACCGTGAGTTTCTCAATTTTTATTATCGTCTACGGTCTTTGATGAAACTCCCTTACATGAAGTGGAAAGTGGATGTGAAATTTTGAAACCTCGCTTCCGATTGTTTCTTGGTTTGCAACAGCCATTTAACGCTAGTTTAGTTTAATAGAGTAAATTTTAGTTGAAACGTGAAATTAGTCTATTGGTTGGCTGATTAATAAAAATTTAGAAGTTGGTTGAGTAGTCATCCTGAATGCCTGTGCTGATTTGCTTCCATCAAGACCGTTGTGTGATATATATCTGTCTTGGTGAATTTGATACATTAAATTTTAACTTGTATCAAACGAGGACATCTTCTCACACCTAAAATAAAGATTCATTTCTTGTCACCAAATTTAACTTGTGGCATACTACAATTTCATAAATTGCCATTATTATATCATTGAACATACTAAAATAATAATACATTTAGCGACTAAAATAAAAAAGATGTAATTTAGCATTACAGTTTACGATTTCTCGAATTTGTTACTTTTTTTTTCCTTTATATTTGTTCTAGTCGACATACCAAACGATGTAATCCATCAATCTTCAGCTGAAGATTTCGTTAAAAAGGTTGACTCTAAACGTTTCTATACGCTCAGAAATTACAAGCTCTTGGCTTCTGTAGCTCTCTTTACAGCGAAGAATCTTATATATTTCATATCATATCATACATACATACATTAATAAAAGAGTTAGTTTGTCTGTCACTGTTCATAAGCAGTAATTGTCTCTCACTGTTCATAAGCCGTAAGCCGAGCCGAATGGCTTCATGGCTTGACTCGGCTAATTTTTTTTATTATTATTTTTTCCTTTTTTACGTTTGATTCAGTATTTTAAGTTACAGATATTTATTTTAAGCGATTTAAAATTTATTGAAAATATTGAAGTGCGGTCATATATTTTTTTTACGTTTGATTCAGTATTTTAAGTTACAAATATTCGTTTTAAGCGATTTAAAATTTGTTGGAAATGTTGAAGTGCGGCCATGATAAATATATGATCGATAAATTTTAAATATCAAAATAATTTTACATTAATTGTGAAACGTAAAGTCGTGATTGTTTATGTTTCTTTTCAGTCCTAACCTCATTCCAATGTCTTTTTTTCGAACTTTATTTTTCTACAATTTTTCGTTTGATTCGACATTTCACGATATGAATATCCATTTGATTCGATTTCAAATTTTTTTTAAAATTTAAAATGTGATAATAATAAATATATTGTCGATTAAGTTAAAATATAAAAATGACTTTATGGCTTGGCTCGATTAAGACTTTTTTTTTTTTCGTTTGATTAGATTTTTTCAATTTTTTTGAATTTATTAGTTATTTATTTTGAATTTTTTTTTTATGTTCTTTTGTTTAAAAATTGATTAGAGGTTTATGAAATAAATGACAATGAGTATTCTATCGAAAATAGATAAGAAGACATTTTTCGATAACTGAAAGCTATGATAGAAAGTGAGCCTTGATTTTTTCGATAACTATGGGGGTGATTTTTTTCATCTTCACATTTAATTTTGCCTCGAAATATTTAACAACTTATAAAAAAATTTTATGTAACTAATGTTTGACATAAATATTTTTTTTAATACCTATGTTATTACGCACTTAACTGCATCATAGCACGTGCACGTGCTTCTGACTAGTTGGTAACCAAAAGAATGAAAATATTACTTCTAAGCTTATATTTATCCGATCGAAGTTCTGTACCTCGATCCTGATGGCAACATTATAAGAAAATCGGTCCGAAAATGGCAAAAACATGTTATGCTATAGAGCAACTTCTAGAGAGCACCTTGTTTAATACTATCTAGTCGAGTATACCAAACGACGTAAAGATCTACCGATCTTCAGCTAAAGATTGCATTAAAAGGTTGATTCTAAACATTTTTATACACTCCGAAACTACAAACATACAGATTACAGTTCTTACTTCTGCAGCTCTCTTTGCAGTGAAGAATCTTCTATATTAGTAACCAAAAGAACGAAAATTTTACTTCTAAGCTTATATTTATCCGGTTGAAGTCCTATACCTTGATCCTGATGGCTGCATTTTAAGATAACCGGGCCAAAAAATGGCAAAAATATGTTATACTAGAGAGCAACTTCTATGGATATTAACGGTAAGCTTCCAACGCGGACGAAGAATTGCTAAAAATTAAAGAGAACGAGCTAATTTACACCATTATCAGAGCTGCTACAAGCTTGATTCTGAAGAACACTGTTCCCGAAATCTCCGTCCAAGCTCATTTGTTGGACTTCTCGAGGAGAAAGAATCTTGATGCAGCGAACGTAGTTCACAAATACCCTGTATGCAATGAGTGACAACATAAATATACAAATCAAGGTGGGGATTTTACGACTGGATGGAAAGGCAATAAAGACTTTTGTGTTCAAAAACTCACTCCCAAGGATCGTCCCCAACTAACAGGACATCATTCTCATGATCCACGTAAACAAGTTTCCAACCAATTCTTTGTCGGTCCTCCAGTTGTCCCTCTATACCAAATCTACGAGCTAGATCTTGTTTAAGCTCTTCATAGCCCGAGTAACGTGTTATATCGATTGATCTTCCAACGGCTCCACGCTTGTATACCTTCAATAACATTCTTGGCAACTCAGATCACAGAACAAAAATGAAAAGATAACACGAGGCAGATAAAGAATGCTTCTGCATAAAAAACAAACCTTTGTATATGTTCGTAACCGAGGCATCTGTGCTGGAGCCCAAGCACCTCCATTCATGAAGCTGCTGTCGTTTATCGTGGAATCATTTGAATTGAATGTCATATCGGGAACTCCAAATGACTGGGAAACCACTGCCGATGTGAGTTCGGGTTGAGTTTCCTTGGGGTTCACAACGCTGGAAAGCATATCTCCTCCTGATGCGAGACCATTCGAGAAGTCCCTACCTGATCCTGCCATCCCTTTTGCGATCAATGAATCTGGCATCATGGGAATCCCTAATTGGCTGTCAATGCTGGCCGCTAGCTGAACATTGTTCCTTGGATCACCCTGAACTTCCCCGTCATGACTTGCATCTCTAAACAGCATTGACTGAGAATTGAATGACATTGAGTTGTTGGTTTGCCGTATCTGGATGTCGTTTTGAGAGAGAACTGACGTAGCCGAAGATGAACTATCGAAATAATCGATCTGGGTTCCAGCAGCATTGAGATATGGTTGGGATGCATAAAATCCGAGGTTCTGACTTTTGGATATGTTCAACATAGGCTTAATATCGGGTTTTTGCTGCAAATCTTTAACCAAGTTACCATTTGAGGAGATAGTCCCTAAATCATTACTTGAACTCAATAGACCAGCAGAAGACTGAGCTATCTCGTCCCCCGGTGTAATACTACGATGGTTTCTGCCAGTCATTATGGACTGAACTGCACTCGAACAGTTGTTTGTAGATGGTGAAGTGGAACAAGATGGAACTTCATCGGTCACTACAGACTGGCAATTGATTGTTCCACCAGTCAACAGCTGATTATTCATCGAGTTTAAGTTGCTCCCCATTTGTCCAGGACATTCTGATAGTATTCCAGATTGTTGATGTTGCAGTTTCAGTTGTTGAGGTGGATGGGCAAACCGAAGATTAGTTTGACTATTACTTCTCGTCATCTGCTGGGTTATAACATGTGATTGAGGGAGTGAAGTGGATGTTGTTTGAGATCCATCGAGCATTTGGCTGGTTGACACAGGCCTACAGAAGTTCTGAGAAACGTCCGAAAGCTGCTTCTGCTGATCCTGGAATTGGGTTAGTTCGGAAGGAGGCTGTTGCATCGAAGATTGCTGTGCTAGAAGTGATTGTTGTTGCTGATGAAGCTTCTGCAGAAGTTGAATCTGAATTTGGTTTTCAGGCACGTGCAACTGTTGGTTTATATGATCTGTATGGGACGACATGAAATTCTGCTGCTGGTTCAGATTTTGAGGAAGATTTCTCTGAAGCTGATGGTTTATGAGAGATTGTTGAATGACATTCTGAGCTTGGGTAGGACTCTGCATATGCAAAAGTTGGGCCTGAACTTGGCTTGCAGGTAAAGTTTGATTGATTAAATTTTGACGAGGTGGTTGTGCAATGTCCATTAACTGTTGTTGTGGCTGTATAATGGAGTCTAACGGGTTCAATGAGGAGGCCGGCAGCTTTTGGAGCTGATCTAGTTGCTGTATGGGTTGGGCCAGCCTTTGAGTATTGAACTGTAAGTTGTTCGGCTGAGAAAGTGATGCCGGCAAAGCTAACTGACGAGAAAGATCTGCACCAGAAAGGTTTTGCATAACAGATCCCGATAAGGGATTTAAGTAGTTCGGCTGCATTGAGTTAGCCAGGGAAGCATTTTGCTGCATGTTCATCCATTGGACTAAGCTCAGGCCGGGTATAGCTTGGGGATCCTTCATCCCATAGTCTTCCCCAATCCATGGCATTGATCTTCTGATTAGATTATCTAGGTCAGACGAGTCGTCATCTGCAAGGAGAAACGTAATCAATATTTTAAAATGACAGGTAAAAAAAAAGTACTTGGTGATTATCTCTGCTCCTGGGTTACCTGCCATTCCTGGTTGCCTTGGCCGCTTTGAATGGAAGAAAGGTGTAGTCGGGCAAATAAAAAATGGAGCAGTTACAGGTTCAATCTCCCAAATGGAGACACGATTACGCTTTTCCCCAGCGGTCGACTCGTCCCAACCGACCTGCTCATAAAATATGACGTGGCTATTGGTCAAATTATCAACTCGAAACACCGGCAATAAAAGTATAAAAGAAAAGGGAGTGCATATTTCACCAACCTGCAAATTACGCCATTGGGAGTTCTTCCATCTGACAGAATCTAGATCACTAATACCAGTTATTGTACCCATATATCTACAGAAATCGTATTCAATCAGTCAGTTCAAGTCAAACGACACGACGATAATCCAAAAATTCTGATTCTTCATACCTTCTCGTACTCGAATCTTCGGTTTCAAACATCATGCGAAAGCGCATGCCAAGAGATATTTGGTTACTGCAAACTGCTTTGTAGTACTTGGCTAACGGGATAACAAATTCTGAAGGACTTGCCCTGTTCCAATATGAAAAGATTGTTCGTAAAAAAGATTGTTTAAGAACAAACATAGCATACAAGTAAATAAAATTCAACGACGACCTTGGATTGTAAAACACGGTGAAAGGGCTATTGTTCGCAGCAGCATGGGCAGCTGCCGCTAGAATTCCAATATGCATACTATCGCTTGATAACACAGATGACGATAAGTTGGTTGGTTGTCTGTTAGCCCGTCTTATGCCTAAAAGAAGCTGCTGTTTTTCGTCCCTATGCAAAAGAAAAAAGTATAGTACTGAGATAATTGATTGGATGTTAATCAATAAGCAAAGGTCGAGCCTATGTAATATTTCACAATTTAAGGGAAATAGAAAATGAAAATTTCTGACAACTTACATCATACCTAATAAATAAGACCGAGTCACCTGCAAACAATCTCTTTCCGCTGACAAAAAGGCTCCACCCAGTCGTTAACAAGTGGCGCTTTGGTTGTCCTGAGAGATGGGAATTGGAACCATGAAAAGTTAAAAGAAGTAACTCGAAAGTAAAACTGCAGGGAGCAATTATTATTGTAGCCCTTGTGAATTTACCCCGGTAAATATGACGAAACGTCCATGAATTGTCATGCAAATCTCTCGCCACAAGCTCTTGAGCAGGTGGTTGCATTGTGAAGTCCTAAAATTAGACAAGAATTCTCTCAACACAAAACATAATGCAGGAATCGACAAAGGCATACGAGGTGAAGGAATGGGATTGTCTAACATACCAGAGGAGGGAATGTCTTTTCTGCTGAACGGCGAGGTACTGAAAAACCACCATGAGTGCTTGTATCACTTGCAGTCAAGGTTTTACAGAAAAATTCTGGTTGTGGTTTATTTGCTTTCATTGACAGATCCGATCTCAATAATGCATCCTTGTCAAACTGCATATTAAATGTGAATAGAGTCAGTTTTACATTATCAAATACGAGGATATGAATATTCTTCAATTACGGCTATAATACATACGGAGGGAACTGGTTGGAGCGTCATCTGAGCATATACTTCGTCCGTTTCTGGATCAGCCTAAAAGATATTGGGAAATCATAACAGTTATTATCGACTTGAAAGATAAGATATAAGTTCATGTTCTGCGAGAGAAAGTTAAGCTAGCATACATGTAAAGTAATACTGTGAAGGAAGCATAGTAGCTTTGAGGGAAGATTTGAATAGTTTGGGATTTGTCCGTCGACATCCTTTTTCATGGATGCTGCAACCTGAAATTGGAAATCCGAGAATAATTCAAGAACAAATATAATCTTTTACTACGATTGGATCTCAAAACAAAAACCTCCCATATCCTACACTTAGGTCCATATTTGAGAAGCGATCAATAACAAGACAAATTAATCAATACGATGTTATCCTTCTCCGAGAAAATCCAACAATAAACTTTTACGAAAGATAAAATTGATCACCAAAGAATATCCCGTACATTTTACACCATGTTTCGGCGGACAAGATACAATACCCGACAAAATTTGACATTTGTCCGGTCACTCCACTGTACACAAAAGATCTCAGCACCACACCGCACGTTAAAATTTTCCAATACATATTGTCCTTTCTTCTTTCCTCTATTCTTCCCTTTTACCCGTCTAGGTGATAGTGGAGCCAGCACCCCCAATTGCTCATCGATCACCAATTATGGGGTGTGGATTCGGGACGTGGGCCCCACTGTCACATTATTACTTAACCAGGGTTAAAAAATCCAACTCATTTTCAAACTGTACCAACTTTGATTTTCCCATCGGCCATCTCACATAATCCAGTCATTTAATCCAATTAACAGCGCACGATAGCAAGGATGATGCACCCCGTAGAAATATTCACACACATACATAAATACAAAAATAATGGAATCCCACGCATGTGAGCCTACACAAAGTCAGCAAAAACTGACACCACACCGGCGCACATTAGCAACAGTCACAAAAGAGGTTCAGCACAAAAACCTGTTCGCTGTGGCCTTGAGGGAAGTAAACTACGTGGGTCCCAGCGGCCGGCAGGTTCACCAGAGGCCCGGCGCAAGCTTGCCATAGCTCAGGGTTTATACTCTTCTTCAGTTCGCCTGTGAAAATTTTCGTGTAAAAATCCAAATAAATAACTTAAAATCAAGCAATAAGAGGTTCTTAATTGTTTCGATAAACTTGAGAATCGAAAAGTACGCAGAAAAAGGACAAAAAATTGTTCGGATATATCAACAAAAATGCATATAAATACAATAAAGATACAGATTAAGAGTAGCTAAAAATAGTGACCTTCAGATGGGTTAGAGATGGTGTTCGCCGGTTGAGCTCCCGCAGCGGTGGCCTTCATTTTTCTTTTGATTCACCAGCCGGAAACTCTATTTTCAGCTGCCGGAGTTTTTCACCGCAGTTTCATTTCGCCGGAGAAAAATCAGAGGTACAGCAAACAGAAAGCCCTAAATTTTATTTTCAAAACTGGTTGAAATGTAGCTAAAAAGTACTTTTTCTTTCAAAACCTAAAGGGAAAAGACTTTTCAGCAAGAAAACTGAAAAGGGTCAGCGCCTGAGAGAAATACTCCGACGGTGGTTTTAGAGAGAAAAAATGAATTTTAAGGTGAGGGGACAAGAGAAGCTTTGGGAAAGGAAGAGATGTTGAGGATAGCAGAGACCAAATGCTGCAGTTTTACTTTTAATTGCCCCCTCCATCACACTACACCTACCAGACACACACACACACACACACATTATGTGTTTCTCTCACTTTGTTCAATTTCTTCTTGTTTCTCTCTCCATATATACATACATTTGAGTCGTGTGTATGCATCTATCTCTGTACAATATTTGACCTATAAGAAGTGATTTGGTGGTAATAATCGAAAAGTTGAAATAATTACATACAAGTTGGATGTTCACATTGCCATCTCCGGTTACTGTTTCTCACGTCCTCCACGCCTATAGCATTCCCAATAATACTTTTTTTTTTTTTTTTTGTGTTAATTCAAATTGCATGTCGAATATTAAATTGTTCGTATTTTATGCGTTGTACACTAAATTATATCTAAAATTATTAGTAACTTTAAGAATAAAGTATTGGGTTTAACAGAATTATGGATGATAAATAATTAGTAACTATGAATATTTGGTTGAAATTACTGTTTAATTTTGATAAAAAATAATAATTTATTAGTAACTTTTTATGAAATACGAACAGATGTCGTCTCTAACTAGTGAAAAATTAGGGTCGGACTTCTCGTCCTATTTTTTAGTATGACTAGGAGTGTCAACGAATCGAACCGAATCGAGCCACGAGCCGAAACTAAAAGCTCGTGTTCGGCTCAAACAAAATTAGTTCGAACTTTTTTTGATCTGAGCGGAGCAAAAGCTCGACTCGAGCTTTCAGCTCTAGCCATAGCGGGCCGAGCCAGCTCATTTTTTTTATTCGCGATAAATCTAATTTTTTAAAAATTTAAAATTTGTACAATTTATATAAGAGTGAATTTAAAATCTATTTTTTTAATAAAGTTCGGCTGGACGGGCCAAATTTCTCGTGACACGGGCTGGCTCGGCTCGAGCCAATACCCTAAAACGGGCTCGGCCCGAGCCTCGACTCGGTGGTCCCGATACTCGAGCTTTTCCCAGGCCAAGCCACGAGCCGTCCGAGGTGGCGAGTCTTTTTGACATCTCTAAGTGTGGCACTAGTTCACCAATTTTCAAAAGTGAGGTGTTTTTACTCCTCAACCTTTTTCACCACTACGATGTTGGATCCCTAGATAACGGAATGCGATATCATTGATTATTTGGTTAAAATGACAACTAAGATGACAAATCAATTAAAAGTGATAATTCGAAAAATGCTTAACTCGTGTCGATTCTACAAGTAACACACTTAGCCCATGTTTTGTCTCATTTTAAAATATAACTCTTTAATTTTGATACTCATTTTTAACCACATTCACATGATAAAATATTTTGCACATAAGTTGAAAACTTTTCTTACTTTTAATCCACATTCTTAAAAAAATCGCAATTCAAAATATCAATTATTTTAACAATGGCCATCAAACAAGGGCTTAATTGCCTTATCTAAATGTCACATCACTACTTATGAATAAGCTGAAGAGATGATGAATAACATTATTCATTTAATTAATATATTTATTATTTATTCACGTCTTGATACTAATTATATAACAAGTTTCAATTAATTAATATATCGATTAAATGGTGGCATGAATTACTGAATGATCCACACTTTGAGAGTGCTAAATTTTTTCCCTTAGATCACATTGGAATAGCAATAGCAACACGCAATGGTTAAATGTTATGTCACTTGTAGTATATTGTGTGAGTGTTAACTATTCCAAGGTAATATAGTTAATGTTAGTATCATAGCGGTGAGACAACTAAGTTAAAGGGACGGTCATTTATGGATAATAGATTTCAACTTGAAAGAAATAATAGAAAACAATATCACGATGGATTTATGAAACTACTAGTTGTTGATTCTTGTTCTTCACTTATTTTTCGTTTAGATCTCTCATTAATTTGTTATTTTTATATTACTCGTCAAGATTCATGATGTATTAGAGTATAGTTTTAACTTATCGTGGAAGTAGCCCTTCTAGTTTTCTCTTTAGTTGTTATATTTGTTTTGTTTTCATTTTTGCACCCTTTTTAAATCACTTAACACGTTGGGGGTGGCTTCCTTAATGATGTCAGTCCTATCGAGGGAATCGAGTACAAGAATATGGACATTGATATATGCCCGTAATGGTAAAGGTAAAAAATTTTCTTTTGTTTTTTTTTTTTTTTTTATGTACTTTTTTTTATAAGAATTAATTATTTCTTAAATAAAGGGGGAAGAAAAAAAATTAAAAAAAAAAAAAAAACTGAAATTGAGGAGGTAGAAGTGGGAATGACATAGGTCTTGACCATATCATTACCAATCATAATCAGTCTACTTATTGACATTATCACCCTCATTAATAATGACAATGACTAAAGAATTGTCCAAATATTTTTGGTGATTGTATTTGTGTGGATGACTTTTGTAGGGGTCCAGTTAGCAATTAAGGTGATGGTTGGAACATATCTCATAAAAACCTAACAATATGGAAAATATAAATTCGTAGATTTTATAAAATATTTTTGACATGTCAGACGAATATAATTGAAAGGGATTATAGAAAATAGAGACTCAAATCCATGTGAGGTTACGGGCGAATGTGACGAAGTAAATCGATAAAGTCGATTATCCTAACCATCGCTTTTTCACTTCGTTCACTTTGTTAGTCCCAATTAGCGTCACATAGACTTATTCCTCCTAACAAATTGAAGCATATTTTATCTCAATCCTTGAAAGTTCTACTTAAACGATTTTATGGGGGTACATTTTGTTACTCAAAGTTGTGCGAATGATTGTTCGTTGTTCTGTTCGATCTTGTATATCGTATCTTTGTGTCCATGAAAGACTTTAATTGAAGCGATTCTTACAAAAGATTATTGTTTATGGCTACCTCATAAAAATGTCATAGTTGGCTTATTTTTATTTGTTGGAATGCTGACAATTTAACCCTAAAACTACAATAATAGGACGCAATACCAAATAGATAAAAGAGACACAATTGAACAAGTCGAGCAATCCCGAATTCTAGAATTTGAGGAATACATTGTGTTAATATAATAAATAAATAAAAAGATTTCATAACAAGGGTTTCTTCGAATTGATGAAGATTGGCCCCTCGAGTATAAAGAAATAAGTTTTGGGTGGTCCTAAGCCTAGTTCGGTCATGACAAGTAAATCCCAAAATCTAAAAGTTGAGGAATCTGGAATGCATGGAGTTTACAAAAAAAAAAAAAAAATAATAATAATAATAATAATAATTGTAACAAGGGTTTCTTCGAATTTAATGAAAATTTGCCCTCGAGTAGAAAGAAATGAGTTTGGAGGTGGTCCTAAGCCTAGTTTGATCACGACAAGTATCTTTCTAAGCATCAATATTCTTGGAACATCAATTTATCCATCACCCAATTACTTTTTCGGGTTTTCAGTTGGCTAAATAAAGATGAAAAAAAAGTAAGAAAAAGAATAACACAAGAGTATACAACATTTTTCATATCTTTCATTTTATATCAAAAGTTGCTTATGAATTTAAAATTTATTTTAAATACTAATATCCTTTTCAGATAAAATAAGTGCTCTCCCTAAAATAATTCTTTATTGATCTTTTTTTCAAACTGTAAGTTTAAATGAATTGTACATAGAAGTTTGATAGAGTAAGTACATACAAATCAGGTTATTTCGACCAGACTTTTTTTTGCCTACTTTTAACTCTTAAGAACTAAGATCGAGTGACCGTCATGAGTCCCCTGCATCATCGGACTACTTTCTTAAAACATAAGATGAATATTCACTTCATATGTAACAATATTTTTATCTTCGACTCAAGGGCCAAATTTGAATAGATTCATCTTTTTATCGACTATTCAAATTCACATAATAAAGAACGGTTGATTTACAACCTAGGCTAGAATTCTACGTGCACGACAAGTTTACACGAGGAATTACGTGAATTAATGAAATTATCTTTTGAAAATGACAATCATCAAGGCATTAGCTGACAAAGACTTAATGTAGAAGAAAATAAAGTAGGGGGGATAGATTAATAATTGCAAAGACAAACCCTAATTTACCCCCATATCATCTTCACAATTAGAAGCCCTATTTGATATGCAATACTGAAAGAGTTGATTGCAATAAACGATTTTCACTTCGGTTGATATTTGCATTGGTACGATCTTTCTTGTCATGGTGTTAGGGAAAAAGAACAGACCTTATTTAAAGAAGAAAATGAGCCATCTAGATCGAGTTTGTACACATTTAAAATAAAGCATAGTAGTCGAATTTTCATTAAAATTCTCCAAGAAGATCTACCTCTGAATCTCTGGTTTCATACCACTTTCGAAAACTTTTGATTTCCAAACAACTACTTTTGAATATTCAAATGTTAAGCTAGTCGTCTTTTTTTTTTTTTTTAAGATAAAGATTGGATCTCTTTCCTTGTTAGATGCTAACTAAAAACCCACTTTTGAATTTAATTAATCTGAGTCTAATTAAATGAGCGTGCAATTAAGAAAAATAATTACTTTTGCTTTCAATTTACATGCTTTATCGGTGACGTGGCCGACCGCGTCGTCGGTTATGGGCCCACATGCATATGCGATGTCGAGAGCTCCTATTTTTATTTATATTTTTTGGATCTATTTACTTTGTTCTGTCATTACAATCTTTGAATATACCCCATTTGCACCTGAAGTTTTTGATGGTTACATTTTTGCTATTAAAAATGGAGTATCTTAACTTGTTTTATTTGCACACAAGTCCTTAAACTTTTTTTAAAATTCATAATATTATGATTGAATTTTTACTTCAAAATATTTTAAGATAAAATTTTAATACAATTTTTTATCAAGTGAGGAATCTAAAAATAATTAAATTATATCTTTGAATGGAATTAGTTACTTGTTAATTAGCATGTCAAAACAAAATTGTTCCAGTGAAAATGATATAACATAATTAAGATTTGAGACCGACATGTTAAATTTCATATTATTCTTTGGTCGTTACACAAAAAGTTTCTTTGATAAAAAACACACACAATTTATTCTTTTTAAAGGACTTGTGGTCCTCGTGTACTAAAGTAGATTTTTTTTTCAGGTGATATTCGAATTTGACTTCAGATTTTTGTGCATTTCATTATCAACAGATATATAATACACATATTATTATTAGTTACATCTTACGAATGTAATAATTAATTCCTATACCTCGATGGATATCAAAGTATTCTCTATTCCCTCGATATTCCTATATAAATATTGTTAGAAAATATAGGTCATGAGTCGCACGTGTGGAGTGATCAGACCCACAAAACATCAAAGGATTGAATGGAGTGATTTGAATTTGAAATTTAAATCTACAACTCTCCATAACCTCTCATAACTCTCATAATAAAATTTTCAATTTTTTGTCTAGCAATTGAGTGATCGGGATTTGGATCATTGGAGAATAAGGAAAAACAGATTTTGGAGTTTTGAAATTTAAGGTAATTCGACCATATAAAAATCTTGGAATTCATAACTTTCAGTAAGAAATTTGATCCGAAATTTATGTTAAAGTATGCTTTGAATTACTTCAAATATATTAGTGATCTTTAGTCATTATTTTTTTCACTAAAAAAAGGGTAGAAAATTAGTCACCGTCTTTAGCTAGGTCCATCAATGGAAAATTTAAGACTATCAGACAGGTCCAATTACTGGTACAGGATTAAATTATTAATTTAATACATGCAAACAAATATTAAATTAATGTTAAAAATAATTCAAGTGTAGCTAGTCAAATATCGACAGCTTTGATTAGAACTTTTATAATGTTTTGAACATAATAGCTGGAAACATTATTTGAATATTTAATTTCCAATTCTTGCCTTTATTGATATTACCCTTCCTAGGGGCGGACCCAGTAAATAAGTTCAGTGGGGACGAAACCAAAAAATCTTGAAAAAAATAATCTGAAAACCTAAAAAAACTTGGACAAAAAAACTAAAAAAAATCTGAAAATCTGATGAAAAATCGGGAAATCTGAAAATTGAGTGGGGGCTGGGCCTCAAGTAGGTCCGTCCCTAACCCTACCAAATTTTGTGGAATATCTAATATTTCTATTGTTGTGTCGCGGCACATTGTGTTTAAAAATAAGTTTAATTTAGTTACTTTTATTTTATCATAATTGATTTTCAAAATATTGTTTTACTTTTTTATTAGCACATTCAGTACCCCACTTTGAAATAAAGTCAAGTGCTTACATAGAATTCCTGACCNACGGATTTCCATCATGTATCTCTGTGATTAGAACTTCATTTGTTTGCAATATTACATCTTTTTTTTTTTTTTTTTGTCAAAATCGGCCTCTTACATCAAGAGACTTTCTCTTGATAATTGTTTAGTTAATTACAATTAACACCAAATTTATCAAAATGTTCATTATCCTTCAAGTTGAATACATGATCAATTATTCAGTTAAGCTGGTAGTTAAGAATTGTGAGTTCATACTGGATTTTAAGAAAAAAACTCTCTATTTATAAAAACATCTTATGCACAATAAAAAACGTCTTTAAATTTGTTAGTTATAATTTTTCATACATTCCAATAATAATTTTTTATTTTGGCTCTTGGAGATGTTCTGAGCCAAAAGTTTTGGTGAAAGCCTCACAATTAATTATAGAGGCTCGGAGAACCGAATGCTATCCAGACCAGTGATCCAAGCTCAGGGTTAATAACTTCATGCATATACTTGACTTTACGATTATCTCATATACGAGGTGCTTGTGAAAACCTCCCATGTCAATAGGAACTTAATAAGTCCAACTCGGACATATGACGAGGTTAAGAATTTTGTGTAAAATAATTTTGACAAGTCAAAATGAAATGGTCCCGAGTCTAAGTTAGAAAAGGAGTATGAGGACTACATCAATCTAGACGAATAGCTTAGTCTCAAGGGCTGATCGCAACTGCTAAACATATGAGTATAATCTGTCACAAACATGTGGTCTTTCTATTATAAGAATTCTACGTTGTCATCTACTGCAAAAATCTTCACTTATTACTCAACTCTCCCTCTAGTCATAGAAGACAGATAATCAGGTAGAGTTGAATCTAAAACTATATCAGCTATAGAGAAATCTGATTCATGTCCATTTTATATATTCAACTCGCTTTCTACACTTCCCTTTTCTTTCTTAAGTATCGCTTGAGTTAGCTACAAGATCGTGCATTCTATCTTTGTCCATTCAATAGATTTATTTTGAAAAGACTTTAACAATTACAAGGAAAGTAAAATTTAAAATTCTACTCTATTGTTATCTTCTTACACATGTAATGAGGTCATACTTGGTAAGATTGTCATATATCCGAGATGCCAATAAAGAACCTCTCAAATCGAGACTATAGCACCTAATTAATAAAGCATTATTCTTAGGAATTAGACATCATGTTTTTTTATCTTATCACATCTACCCCATTACTAGGAAATTCAAATTAAATAATAACGAAGAACATGGTTTAGGTAAATAATATGTCTTATATAGTAAAACATAAAAAATATATAGCATCATCTCCTCTCAAAGATGAACAAGAACCTGTGTTAGCTAATGTTTTCTTGGGAATCCCCATGCATTAAAATAATTTCTTTAATTTATTCATCACCATGTGCATATCTATATCCAAGACAATTAATATACTCTTTTATATACAGAGAGAAAAATGATCTAATGAACATCGATCCTTATATTATAATAAGTATCGGTAACATATATAGCACATTAATTTATTGATGGATATATTTTTTTAATTTATTATTACAAAAACAAATAATTAAAACTGACAAAATTGCATTTAGATATGGTCCTCTAAATTCTTGACATGAGAAGTTATTTTCTATACAAATGTTCACATCTTAAACTAGATCACCGCTCACTAAGAGACTTGATCTCTCAGCTCTCGACCTCATCCCATCAGCGAAGCAGAGGGAAGATAATTATAAATTCTTATAGTAATTTTCTTTTTTCCACTCAGATTAAGGGCTCATTTGTAGAAGAGCTTCCCGATGAAAACATTTTGTCAGCTTTCTCTAAAAATTCTTCTAACCAAATAATTAAAGCATTTTAAGAAAATTATCTAAATATATTCAAAAGCAGTTTCTTAATTTCAAAAACAATTTTTAGCTTTTCAAAAGCTCTACCAAACAAGGCCTAAGTCAAATGAAAAGCGTGCAAGAAATGTAATATGATGCAGGATTCAATGTAGTTGGAATAAAGCTTAGTCAATTGATATATA
>CAIGRB010110406.1:0-60216 GCA_903798255.1 Fraxinus quadrangulata
TGGAATATGGTTTATATTGGGGGGGAAACTAAATTTGAGCTTATCCCACATAGGAAGTTTATGAAAGCAAGAACCACTTTATATATGGCTACACTTTGGAAGTGTGTAATGTGTAGCATAGAGACTCTCTTCACGTGCGCGCATATGGGGGGTGTAAATCACGGATTGAAAAAAGTTTCGAACCTTGAACTTGTGTGTGGGTGTGACCTGCATACATAAATGTCGAACCGAATTGACCAAAAATTGACTCCTTATGAAGGCCTACATTTTGCCAATTTTTTGCTTCCAACAACTGACTTTTGGTTTCTGAAACTACTAAAACTCCAATGATTATTGCCATTAGTTTGAAACTTTTGAAACTCCAATGGTTATTGCCATTTAGTTAATAGACAGATTTAACTCGTCATTATTTGGGTTAAGTCTATATGAAACCTTGATTTTTCACTGTTCAAGACATGAAGAGTACAATCTGCATTATAGTTCGAAAACACACGAAATTGTCCTCTATCTACATACATAATTTATTGTCTGTCGAGGTCTTAGTGGTGATATTATTCAGATACTAAGCCAGTTCACCGGAGTAGAATCTACAGTGCTCGAACTCTACTGATTTACCATTGTATCCTGAAAAATAGACGTTCAAGTTAAATCTCAAGCACCTATGGTGAGGGGGCGAATCTGTTTTAAGGAAATTATGTTCACACAGGCATTGAGTTTTGAAGTCCAATTGAATTATTTGTACTCTGCTATTTAGATTATTTGTTCTATTTTATCGTGATTTATATAACTTATTTTATTTGTTGTGATTAACAAATTATTTAATCTGTTATATATATTAACTATTATTATGTAAAGATATTGCCTACACGGTAAACTTCATATCCGATATATTAGTTGTATATACGGTATGTTGGTTGTATATTCGGTAAGTTGTATATCCAGTATGTTGGTTCCATATACGGTAAGTTGCATATCCGGTATGTGTTGCAAATCCGGTATTTGTTCACAAATATTTTTTCTAACAAAGTTTTTATATCCTGAGTTCATTAATTTCCTTATCCATCATAATTCGACATCTCTTTCCCCAAACCAACCTAACCCAACATTTCCTACTTTTCTTGAAAGGAAAACCCTGGAATGGGGACGAACAACTAATAGGCAAGTTGAATTAGCCCATGTTTGAGCCTCTTTCTTTAAAAACACATTTTTTTCCAAATACATTTTCAACTATACATTCTCCCAATAAAATAATTTTATATGTAAATCCAAAAATTTTCCTATTCTTAACCATACAATCGCCAAAAGTATCACTATTACAAAATCTATTTTTTAAATACGGGGCTCAATCAAACCCTTAATATACGAACGAGTACATGCATTTCTTCATGTAACCATAATTGAATGACTTTAACTTTAATCCATACGATTATGAAACACGTTATTGCAAGGAGATGAGAATAACCACTTCAAAATAGATTATTACAGGACAAAGGCCATTTAAAAAGTAGTAAAAAACACTGTAACCAATAAAATAACACATAATTTCACAAGAAGAAACAACAAATGTACAAGCCAATCAGAGAAAAGGGCTCGTGACTAGGAAGACAATAAAAACTTTAGAGTCCAAAAAAGAAGACTTAAATAAAGGGAAAAAAATTACATCAATGCTATAGGTACAAAAAAAATTTCACAGAAATCATACAGATGGACACTTGATGAATTATCATTGGAAGATGAGAAAAAAAAAAGCCATATAGGTGCGTTGGCAGCACCCGTACAATTTCTATCTGTTTTTCTTGTACTTGTAGAGTAATTCAAAAACTTAAACTAATCACATGATTAAAAAAAAAAAAAAAAAGAGTTTTGCAACATGTACAAAGTTATGTTATAAAGTTGGTTAACAAAATAATATCTACACCAACTACACCAATCATTTTAAAAATATATTTTAAAATCATTTGAAATCAATTTTGTCAACACACTTTGTAACCCAACTTTTGTAACTCACCTTTGTACAAATAGCTATATTGGAAAAAAAAAATGCAGATTGCGCGTCAGTTTGTGTGCATGCGTTCATGAGCAAGAACCCACAAAGAAAAGTCTAAAGAACTAAAATTATATTCACCAATTCTTTAATTTCTTGACAAGAGTCAAGAGAGCCAAAGAGAATCAACCTATGAAAAAACTAAAAGAAAATCAAACTAGTTGATAGTTAAAAGCACTAAACCATCAAGAATTCACAAAACCCAACAAGATTCTCATATCCCAAAAACTATTCATAAAAAATAGAGAAAATTCACACACACACAAACACACACATGTATGTATGTATGTATGTATGTATGTATGTGCGCATCTACATATATGAAATTCACTCACTTGGCAAGTCCTCCTTCCAGAATAACTTGGTCTTCTGGTGTCCAGTCCACAGAGATTGTCTGTTGGTGCTGAAACGTGGGGATTGCAACCTCCAGTCCATGCACAGAATTTCCATTGTATGAAGTTGAAGCATGGCTCCATTGAGACCCATTTTTTTGTGTATCATTAATGTTATCCATTAACTCGCACATGCACAAACATATATAATAAATATATTGGGGGGTGAGGCTGCAAATTTAGGAGTTGAAGAAAGGGGGAAAAAAAACAAGAAAATTGAGTCCTTTTGAGGAGAAACCGAGGTTTAAGGGATTGGGATGAAATTTAAAACGCAAAGATTCTTTAAGCTGAAATTGAGGGATTGAAGAGGGAAAAGCAAGGGGAATCTCAAATGCACGTAGGAAGGGCAAGAAGGGGAGGTTGTGTACATATACAAATGTAAGCAAAATTTTGGTGTGCTAATATGTATTCTATGGTACTGAAAAAACTTTAAGGCAGACAACTATATATATATACACTTGGTTGGATGATTCATTTAAATCACGACACTTAAGACGTCATACCATTCAAATTATGACACTTCAAATGCCGTGTCAATTTCTCTTACTCACAGGGACGGATGTAGGGGACTAAACCAGGCAGTACCCAACCCCCTTAATTTTTATTTTTTTAATGTAAAAAATAAATTTTATTTAAGTAAAAAATAAATTTTATTTGTAATTTTATTTTTTTTACGTATTAGCCGGCCTATAGTTCGATCATGGATCCGTTCTTGCTTGCTCACCTGGTTTGAAGTGTTGGATTTTGAGTGGTTCGAACACGTGATAGAATCACGTATTTAAATTACGATATTTAGGGCCTAGAATTATTCAAATCACGACAACTTAAGCACTAGATATGTCAGTTCACCCACTCTATCTTACCCACTTGGTATTCGAGGTGTTCGTGTTTCGAATGGTTTAGAGTTCCAACAGTCGTACTTCGGTTGAATAATCTTACCATACGTGTATATAGTATGTTTTTATCGTGCAAATTTATTGCATGAGATTTTATATTTTTCTTTCCAATTGGAAACTGACATTGAATGGACTGTTTAGTTTTTTGGGTTTTGGGAAGAAAGGGGAGGATTTTCTTTTGGTAAAGAGGAAGTGGAGGCTGACGCATTGACAGCATCTCTCGCTCTTCTCCTTTTGGCAGAAAATTTGGAGCTTCTTTTTTATTTGTCTTGCTTATTTTATTTATTGGATGAGAGTTTTTTTTTTAAAAGTGTGCTATAATGACCTTTAAATTTTTTTTTGTGGTAGATCTGAATATAAATTTGTTTTCCATTTTTAAAGTTGAACATGCAATTGAGTGGAATCCATTTTTTGGACTCCGTTAAAACTTACACTCAAAACTTTAATCAACACTAGTGAATTGGAATATGAAAAATTTTACAAGATGACATAGATGAGAGTTTGACCATGAATAGTGAATGGGGTGGTCAATTCTTCTACTAGGCTCATGTCTTATACGGAAAAAGTGTAACAAAGGTAAAGAAGAACGTCTAGACAATTACTTACTCGGAATAAAGATACTACGAGTATATATAGATAAAAGGTTGGGAGTCTTTTGAAGGTTTGGTAATTGTTCTTTCCAAGATTCTTGGGTAAATATCTTTATTGGATAAAGTGAGTTATTACATTTTAAAATATTTTTTCATATGCTTACTTCTATGAAGTTAGTCCACGCATTTTTGTCAATTCAAGCAACCTTGGTTGTCCAAAGTTTCTGGAAGTATTTAATTTTGAACTCTTTTATTCGACTTAAGTTATTCGCTTGATTACTTAACATGATGTCTTACGTCTTTTAAAACTCAAACTACTAATAAAAAACTTACAAGGGTCATATGTTAAAAAAATAGTTCACTTTTCTCCCTTTAAATTTTATTGCCTTATTTTATATGTTAGCGACACTATTTACAAGAAACAGAAGATGTTGGTGTCTACATTCCTTAGTCAAAATGGGTTAGCATTAAAACATAGAAAAATATATTATCTCACAAGAAATAGATTTTTTTACTTTTGAACATTTTTTTAATGACTTATTTGAACTACGAGTACGACACGACCCACCTCAGATCACTCTAGTGGACCCGAAACGTGACGTGCGCCGATGATAGATGCTGACTAAATTTCAGATCCACCACCAAATCTAACTATGAATTACTACTTAAATATGTCAAAATCAAATGTTTATGAAAAATATAATACAATGGGCCCAAAATAATTACTTCGTGCTTTATCAAATGTATCATATCCTTAATATGTCGTGTGACTATCACTTTGAAATCATGAGGCTCCTCCAGCGATAAAGAACCAATCGCTACCTGTTTGAAAAATCATGGAAAAATATATGAGTTGATAGCTCAGTTAGTGGAGAAGTTCAAAAATAATTATATTTTCTCATTTTTATATATTTTTATCGAAAATCAAATTGACATCATTTAATAGTTCACATTATAATAACATATAATGATAATCAAGATGTGAAATATCCTCGTAACCCTGTAAAATAATATCTCACAGTCATGATACAGTCATCGGATATATCCATACTATAATCTCATTATACTAAATGTACGGAAACATCCACCAAAAATGTACCCTATAACTAAAATCTGTAATCTAGCCATACGCGTAGAGGTGGCAAACGAGCTGAGCGGCTGGTCGGCTCGGCCGCTCGGTTCGTCAAAATACGGCTCGTGACCCACTCAGACTCGTCTTGTCAAAATATGAGCCCAAGCTAAGCGGGCTGGCTCGCTAGGTGAGTCGAGCTCGCTCGGCTCGTCTAAGTTGAAGGGTTAAATTTTTTTAAAAAATAGGTTTATCTTAAAAAAAAAAAAAAAAAGAGCTCCCGAGCTTGGGTATTTGCAACGAGCCAAGCTTGGCTCGTGACTAGCACGAGCTAAGCTCGCGGGTATATGGGCCTAGCCGGTTCGACTCGACACATTGCCATCGCTACATATGCGCTTATACTGTCCCACGGGCTAAGCACTCCCAACACGAGCCTCAGGCCCTCTCAGTGAACGAAAGTAGTCTCAATTATAATCAATTCTAGAATACGGTTAAAGTCCCTTAGTGAACTATATGTACACGGTCAAGACCCCTCGGTGTAGTAAAGAACACGGCTAAGATCCCTCAGTGAACTAGAAGAAGTATATAATCACTAGTACTTTTCTGGTCGATCTCAATATCACATATATCACACATTTTAATTCATAAATAATCCATATACAATCTTTAAAATTCCTTACACATATCATAGTGAAAGAATATTTCACAAAAATCATGTAATTGGACAAATAATCACAAAATTGTATAAAATGAATAATAGTATAATTACATTATCAATACTTATAATTAAATTTTTTCACTCACAAAGTCGTAGAGCAATCACAACTTCAACCTTGTCGTCACCTCCTCATTCCAAATACTATGTGTGATTCTTGCACTCGCCCCAAAAGATCATATCTCTTCATAAAGGTGCCTCAAGCATTTTCCTTACCATTGGAATAAGAATTCACTAATAGAAACTTGATGTCTTTTATTTTCAATCTCATAATCCTAATTAGGATCACTAATAACAAATACTCCTTTATATAAGTTATTTTAACATCCCCAATATTTAACACTTAATTTGGTTTCATTCTAAAATATCCAAGAAAATCAGAATATTAACAAAAATAGCACTAACTTCCAGGCTACTTAAAATATGGCACCTGTCTTTTTATATCATTGACAAAAATAGCACTCTTTTGGACAGAATTTTAGAAACAGCACTTGTGTACTACAATTGCTCAAAAACAATTTAGAATTGCTTTAAAAGTGGGGAAATAAAACCCCAAATCCTTAATTTAAGTGTTTAACGTCGCATAATCACAAGAAAATCAAATAATACGTCTTTATCTCACAAACCCATTCAAAATGCCACTCTCTTCAACATTAATTTTCTAAAGTTAAAGTTTAGGATAAAGATAAAATTTGCAATCTGCCTATATAATTAAATGATCAAAACATGAAGGTAATATATACAAAGTAATGTGAAAAGAATGATCTAGAATGGACAGCTGTTGGTTGTTCCTAAAATGGTGGATCTTGTCTAGAATATTTTTACAACAAATTGAGTGCTAGCATTATAGTTGCAACCATATTAGTGCAACAAGAGAATGAGCTGCTGATGCAATGCTCCAGTTGGTAAATGAGTTGGCTGCTTCTCAGCTGATGTGGTGATGATAGTTAATTCAGTTAATACCCTCTCTCAAGCTGGAAGGTGCTAGAGTAACTCCCAACTTGTCCTTTAAGTAAAGAAACATTGAATGACTTAGTCCCTTAGTTAACAAATCAACAATCTGATATGAGGTATGGACATATTTTACTTTCTACTCTTTTGCAATCACCTTATCTCTGATGAAATACACATCCAGCTCTATATGTTTTGTTCTAGCGTGGTATACTGGATTGGCTGCTAAGCCTCCGACACTTAAATTGTCACACTAAATGATTGGGTCTTCAGCTAGAGGCAATTCAAGTTCTTGGAACAATGATTGAGCCCAAGCTATTTCTGATGCAGTAGAGGCAAGTGCCCTATATTCAGATTCAGTACTTGAACATGCTACAACATGTTGCTTCTTGGAGGACCAACTTATCAAGTTATCCCTCAAATACACACAATACCCAAACGTTGATCTTCTCTCATCAAGGCAAGAAGGACGCCTAGTCCGCATCTGAATAACCGTCAGGGTGAGTCTATCACTTCTTTGAATCCATAGTCCATGGCTCATTGTTCCTTTGAGGTACCTTAACACTCTCTTCAGTGATTGCCAGTGAGATGAGGTTGGATTTTGCAAGAACTGACTCAACTTGTTCACAGCAAAAGTGATGTCTGGCCTAGTATATTGAAGATACGTAAGCCTCCTACAACATTCCTGTAAACTATTGGGTTCTTCAGTGGTTCACCCTCAGTTTTGGACATTGATTTGCCAGCGGGAATAGGTGTAATGCAAGACTTTAAACTTTGCAATTCAAATATTTCAAGCAGGTCAGCAATGTATTTGGTTTGAGTCAGGTGAATTCTGGAATTGTGCGATAGTACCTCAACTCCAAGAAAGTGGTCCAGTCTTCCCATGTCCTTCAGTCGGAATTTTCTGTTTAGATTTATTATGAATTGCTCCAGCAGATTTCTGTCATTGCCTGTAATCACAATATCATCCACATAGATAAGTGCAAAGATCACTTGATTTTCATTCTTTAAGTAAAACAGCAAGGTATCAGCAACTGATTGCTTGAATTTCCAGCTTAAAAATGTGGTCTTCAACTTCTCATTCCAAGCTCTTGGTGCTTACTTCAATCCATAGAGTGCTTTGTTTTGTTTACACATGTGATTAGGTTTAGATTCATCTAAAAATCCCTCACGTTGATTCATGAAGACAGTTTCTTCAAGCTCTCAATTGAGAAAAGCATTGTTGATGTCGCCTTGTCTAACCATCCACTCTTTTGTGACTGCCAATGTGAGTATAATGAAGACAGTTTCTTCAAGCTCTCCATTGAGAAAAGCATTGTTGATGTCGACTTGTCTAACCATCCACTCTTTTGTGACTGCCAAGGTGAGTATAATTCTGAGAGTTGAAGGTTTGATCACAGGGCTGAAAGTCTCACTGAAGTCAATGCTAGGAGTTTGATGGAACCCTTTAGCTACGAGCCTGGCTTTGAACCTTTGCACTGAACCATCTGTGTTTTATTTGAGTTTAAAAACCCATTTTTTCCTACAATATTGTATTCTGGTGAAGGTGGTACAAGTTCCCAGGTTTTAGCTTTTGTCAAAGCACTGAACTCTTCTTTCATAGCCTTCTTCCAATCATCATTCAATAAGGCCTCAGTCATATTCTTGGGTTCTGATTGCTTTTCAGTTAATTTACCAAGATAGACTTTCAGTTTAAATACTCCTGCTTTTGTTCTAGTGATCATAGGGTGTCCAGGCTGACTCTCTGTTCTATGTTGATGCACTTTTTTAATTCTATTTTCATCTTACTACAGAGGGACTTCATTTATCTGTAGCAAGTTTGATTCAAGCATTACAGGTTCTGTTCCAACATTACCTTGAGAGTCTCCATGTTTGTGAATTGTCATGTTGAATCTCGGTTGAGTCAAAAGGAATGTGGTGTCCAGCTTGAGCAGCCTCAGAGTGATTAGTATCAGCTGGACTTGAAGTAGGGGTTATTTGGTTTCACTCAGTTGGGAATTGGAAACAAGACACTATGGTTTCTGACATCATTGGTTATGATTTGGTCTTTGCAGAGAATAAGGACTCAAAGGAAATTTCAAGCTCATTGAATATGACATGTCTTGAAATGTACAGCCTTCTAGTTGAACTTAGACACTTATAGCCTTTGTGAGATTCACTATAGCCAATAAAGGTACACTTGGTGGAATGGAAGCTGAATTTATGGTTTTGATAAGGTCTTAGGCAGGGATAGCATGCACAGCCAAATACCTTTAATGCTTGGTAATAAGGTTCTTTGCTCTATAGGGTCTGGTAGGGTAATTTTCCTTTGAGAATAGGTATTGGTAATCTATTTATAAGATATGTGGCAGTCTGAAAAGCTTCCTACCAGTATCTTAAAGGCATTTTGGCTTGGGCTAGTAGTGTAAGATCTGTCTCAGTCACATGTCGTGCTTCCTTTCTACCCTGCTATTTTGAGCTGAAGTATATGGACATGGGTGTCTAAATTCAATGCCTTCTTGGTTTAGGTACTTAGAGAAGACTCTATATTCACCACCCCAATCAGCCTGCAAAGTCTTAATTTTGCTACCCAACTTATTTTCAACAAGTCTTTTGAATTGAATGAATACACTTAAAGCTTCACTTTTCTGTTTTAATGGATAGATCCACATATGTCTACTAATATCATCAAGGAAAAGTATGTAATACTTGAAGCCTGAGGTAGATGGGACAGGTGCTTGTCCCCAAATGTCTGTGAATACAAGGTCTAATGGTCCTTTGGCATGTGAAGATGAGAAGGGAAAATGTAGTAAGTGAGATTTTCCAAGTTGACAGGCATTGTAGAAAGATCTAATATCATTTTCTTTAATTTTGAGATTACAGACTTTGAGAACTTCGGTCATCACTTGATCAGAGGGATGACCAAGCCTCTTGTGCCATACATCACTTGTGGAATTAAAGGACTCAAGACTAGAGACACTAGAAGATAAGCTGCATAATTTATTTGTGAGAACTGGCTCTTGAGTGGAATTCTTGATAGTTTGGTGAGGAAAGTCCCGCTGATATAATCCCTCTTTAAGCTTCCCTGGCATGATTACCTCCTTCGTTAACTTGTCCTTGACAAAACAACAATTTTGGTGAAATTCCATAAAAAACATCATTATCTGAGGTTAGTTTTGAGACACTTATGAGATTTTTCTTAATTTCAGGTACATGAAGAAGTTTATCTAAAATCAGAACTTTATCATTCAAAACTGGAATGTGAGTGATGCCAAAATGGGAGATATGCAACTTACTTCCATCTCCTACCATACCTTTCTCCTTACCAGCATACTTATTGACAGTGATGAGGTTCCCTTTGTCTGAGGTAGCAACTTACTTCCATCTCCTACCACGACTTTCTCCTTACCAGCATACTCATTGATTGTGATGAGGTTCCCTTTGTTTAAGGTTATGTGATTGCTGGCTCTAGTGTCTGCGTACCACGCTGGGTCATTAACAATGCTGGGAGAGGCAATCAGTGCTGTAGGAGAGGTGTTATAACTGGCTCTCTAGTTTGGTGGCACTCCATTGTACCTATCATCATATCTGAAGTTGCATATATTAGCCTTGTGGCCAATTCTTCCACAAACTTGACAGATTGGTCTATCACCACCACCACCATAGAAGTTGCCTGCTCTGTTTCTTCCTCTTCTTCCACCTCTATTGTTGCTAAAACTGGTCAATTTTCCTCCAAAACTTGGCCTATAGGACCTGAAGCCCAGGTGATTTGATCCAGACCTTTGGGAAAAGTTGGCTGAAGTCTGATTGATATTGATTTCAGCCATGTCATTCCTCAGAGAACTGAAGTGTTTTAGCCTACTTTCATAAGTAATGAGCGTAGATTGAAGCTCCCCCCAAGATATATAATCTCTGCTATTTATCTGGACAACAATAGGGGTGTAATCATCATCTAAGCCTGTCAGAACCTGAGTGACTAAGTCTGAATGAGTCACAATTTTCCCAGCAATCTCTAGATTGTCTTCAAGTTGTTTCACTTTGTTTAGGTATTGATCAATATTCATTGTACCTTTCCTTATCTTCTGCAATTCACTAGTAAGAAAGATAACTCTAGACCGATTTTGCACTCCATAGCTTTCTTCAATTTCTGTCCAAAGCTCTATTGAGTTTGTTGCACCCATAACCCTCATTGCAATGTCTAGAGTCATTGGGGTATATAGCCAACCCATAAGCAACTAATCTGTTGACATCCATTGGCTATACTCTGGGTTTTTGGTCATCTCGATGGTGGCACCTGCTTCCCCATTTACTTGACTTCCAATAAATTCCTGTGGACACAACTTTGTCCTTAGAATATAACCCTCAAGGTTGTGACCTCGTATGATTGGTAGTATTATGTTTTTCCACAACAAGAAATTGTTCTTGTCCAACTTGACTGAAACAATTTGAGTGAGATTCACACCAAAAGGCGAGGTGCTGTTGTTTCCCAATTGTAGAGTAGCGGTGCTGCTGGAAACTGAGGCAGGTGCAGGGATAGGATTGGCAATCTGAGGAGTGTTACTAGCGTTTGCCATTGTCTAACCTGCTCTGATACCAAGTTAAAGTTTAGGATAAATATAAAATTTGCAATCTACCTATATAATTAAATGATCAAAACATGAAGGTAATATATACAAAGTAATGTGAAAAGAATGATCTAGAATGGACAGCTGTTGGTTGTTCCTAAAATGGTGGATCTTGTCTAGAATATTTTTACAACAGATTGAGTGTTAGCATTATAGTTGCAACCATATTAGTGCAGCAAGAGAATGAACTGCTGATGCAATGCTCCAGCTAGTAAATGAGTTGGCTGCTTCTCAGCTGATGTTGTGATGATAGTTAATTCAGTTAACATCTAACTCATATTTATTTGCTATATTCCTAATTACAACCTCAAATACATATCAATAACACCTAATTCTTACTAAACTTTGAATTACAAAAAATTTTCCATAAACCCTAAAAACTTCAATTAACATAAATTTTACCTACCTCTTGAAAATAAGAAGAATTGAGGAATGAAAACTCCAAACGTAAAAAGCCAACACCCATTTCTTCTTCTTTTACTTCCTTCCTTTTTCTTCCTTCCTTTTTCTCCCCTGCTTCGTTCTGTCTATGCCTTCTGTTGTATTTTTTTTCTTTTTCCCCAAATTGCTAAGCATAAGCGGATTGATATGCTTAAATTTAATGGATAACTATGAATAATTGCAAGTCAAGTCACCAATCTTTATATAACATAATATTTAGTCTTTGAAACTAAATCCCTAAATTCCTTTATTATATCATTTCTAGCCCTCAGGTAATTGTAATTACAATTTAAGTCCTATGAAAACCGTTTATTCGGCTTAAGTCCTTAACAATATGACTTTGACTTTAACTATAAATGAGTATGGTATAACAATCTTACCCCCTTCAAAGAATTTCGTCGTCGAAATTCAATCAACTAGAATTGGAAACATATAAAGGTGTAAAGCACTCATAATAAATGATTTCTCCAGCAATCTTCAACTAGACACAATTCATTCTTAAATACCCTATTGTAAACTCCATATTAAACAATTGGACCCAATATCTAAATAACATCTCAAAGGCCAATACAATATTCTCAACTTTTCATTTTACCAATTATTAGGAAAATTCATTTATTTCCCAATTTGAAGTTCCAGATACTACTTTTCTTGTTCTGCAAATCTTCACCTCGTGTCATGATTTATACTGTTCTCTAGTCAATTCTTTTTCTGTACAATGTTACATATTAAGACTTAAGACTTGCAACTTTCATCCCAATAAATAGATCCTTGAAATATGCAAGTATCATATATAACCACAAAAGAGTTATTTGTAACTACTTTTTATGTGCCAACTTCATGAACAATAAATAATTATCTTGGTCTCCTTTAAATGTCAACCAATGCGTTGATAGCATATCTTCTAAACTCATTTTCCTAGTCTCTGGAATTCTATTAAAAGAAACTGCACAAATCTACTTTAGTTTTGTAACTCCCTACAAACTAAGCCAAACATACTCAAAACTCCACTATATAACTAACTATATTATCTATATATAGTTTTTATAGACTTCTCTCATGAACTAACTATATCATTTGAAAAGAATCTTGTAACCATTGTCGATCTATTAACAATGATCCAAATACCATTTTGTCTCAATTCTGTGAACTTGGAACCTCAAACGAAAAATATTTTAGAGTAACTACTTCCACTCTATAGCATAATCCATAACTTATCATTCTGCTTCAGAACACTTCCTAAACACTAGTATAAATTATTATCGTAAATCAAACACTCATCAACTTTAGATACAAGAACAAATACTGATAACAAAACTTTTTAAATTTCTAAACCACAGATTCTGGTGCTCTCTCTCTTCTGCCAAACGGGACTTTTTAAAGAGGTTTTCTATTAAAAGACAGTAATAACACTTGATCCATAAAAAATCCATAATCTTATTCTATAAATAGGCTGTTGACCTATCGCCAATGCATAACCCTTCTTATATGTTGCATAAAGACCGTTAATTATGATTAAAGATACTATTCCACACTGAGTAATATTTACATTTGATGATTGTACTAAACTTTAGACCATCCAACATGTCCTTCATATATGCCATAGCGAATAGATCTCGATAAGATGGAATACTTGATTTATGAGATCCAAAAATATAATTGAAAAATAACCCAAAAATCGCATAACCAAAATTCCATGAATTTCATCTTAACTTCATAAATTAGCTTGAAATTTTCCAATTATATGTAATATAGCACAATAATCCAACAAATGGCCATAACAAAATTAATTAACTTAATAACCCATATCGTATGACCTCGAACAAATAAGATTTTAACCCGTGCTACCCAATTCTTCCAACCAAGCAATTCCCATTATACAAACTAGAATAAACCCACCACTGAGTAGTAAGTAGGATACTTGTTTAGGCCAATCAAGGGCAAGAGCAATAACGAAAGAAGAATATGAAGTTGCTAATATCACCATTTGGATAAAAGCACTCGCCATATAATACAAAAATATAACTATCTAATACGACTAAGTTCATTATATCATGACTTGCTAAAAAATTCTTAAAAATGCCATTTGTAAAATATTTTATTGCTGTATTATAATTTCTAATATTTTCAAAATTGTCGGTACATAAGTGACTCCCCAAATACACGAATCGCAAAAACTTCTGTACTATCCTAACCTGTATGTAGTGTTCTTGTGCAGATTGTGTAAGGTAAAGTAAAGTTTGCAGTCCTGGGGAAGAAAAGGGAAAAGCATTAATCGCATATTTTTGTAATGCTTCACAATAAAGCTGAAGGGTTATTATAAAAAATGGCACGAGAAACATAATATGAGTAGTCTGTTGTGACGGTATTCCTAAAAACAACAAAATATACACCCAAATTAAGCTTCAAATTATCTTTTGAAACTAGTGGAAGAAATAGCATAACAGAACAAGCCAACGATCATCAAAACACTTCATTTATTGTTCACGTGAAGATCTGGCCAGTTTCTTTGCCCAATATACTCCACTCTGGAAGGTAATTTTATTTCCGAACGAAAAAATGGCTAGGAAGAAATTAACAAGTATTTGACACATTCCAAACTGAGTGCATATTCAACTTCGATTCCATACTTAATACGGCTCAAATCAAACTCTCAATCCTCAATTAGAACCAAAGAAAGCTCCAAAATTTTATAAAGAAAATGTCATGAAAATCATTTTGATATCTAATAAAATGGATAAAATTGATATTTTAATGTCATAAAACAGATGTTCTCAAGACGATCTTAAACCTACATATTTGTTTTACCAATTCTCTAGCACATCCACACCTACACGTAGTGACACTTGTATTAATGCAGATTCGTGACGTAGATTAAGACAACCATATTATTGAAATGCTGTGTAGATCAGTTGGGAGAGGACGCCTTCCATGTGAGATACGTGGGTTCGATTTCCTTCAACAACATTTTCTCTTTTAATTTTTTAACACGGTAAATAATGACTAAATATTAATTAATAATTGTACCAATGTTCAACAAAATGAAGGGTAGCTCATATGGTAAAGGGGTCATTTTGTGCATTAGAGGTTTGGGGTTTTCAATTCTTTGTTTTTCTACTTTTGTTTAATTTTTCATTACAATAAGTAATAACTAAACAATTATGCATTATTAATTTTCGTTTCGAAATAATTTCTTTTAAAAATTTATCGACACAAATTATTACTCTATGATATATATATATCATAGAATTTACTAATTTATTTTATAAAAATCAAATTTAGACAATATAAGAGTTGTTCTTTATTCTTTTAAAAGTTCGAAAAATACTTTTTCTTTTGCGGTGAAAACTAGTTTTAATTTTAAAAATCATTATTTTCAAAATTTTGCATAACCTTCGCCTCAACTCAGAATTTATCTTTACCATTTAATCATGCTTTACGTATAAACTGTTTCGTTTGAATTCGTAAAAAAATTTAAAACTTGATCGTACATATATGATTGAAACATATATTTTTTTTCTTATTATATTGTATAGCATTGGATTATATTTTCAAATGCATATGATTTTTTCACGTTTTAGTGCATTTATATATTGATTGAAAATTTTTTAACATTATTTTATTAAATATTAATAAACAATCTTATTATTACGGTCATCAGCGACCGCCTTAGCTGACTTAATATCCTGGATCCGTTCCTGACCCCATGTCTAACTAAAGTATTTTCAATGTCTGCAACTAAATTTACAATTGGAGATGAAGAAAATACGAGTTGAATTGGACCAATAATCAACATGAAAATTTTCTGAAACATAAGGATGATAAACTAGCATAATTAGCACATCGGTACTACTAAAAGTCAAAGCGATTAGATGCCAAAGTTGACTATATTTTGGAGGTACAAATAGATTTAAGAACCATCAGATGCCATGAAAACTTTACATTGAACCAAACTAGAAGTCGGTGATAAGAAAATTGTTCAACTCACAAATTGAAAACTTGCATAATAGCAGCATTTTCGGTCCCACGCACAACCTATCTCATCTAGTTATATGGCATAGACCAATATTTAATTGCCGTTCTGAGCTGGAGTCCTACTCGTTATCATCTATTCCAAACACCAAAAAAATTTCTAGTACAATGAAAAATAAGAAAGCAGAGATTTTATTGAAGTTAATTCTCAGTATTTTATATTTTACACGGTGAATGCAATACACCAATCCCACGTACAGGAATAAGATTAAAATAAGCCATGGGTCCTTGAACATATTGCAATATTTATAAACGAAAAGCTAGAAACACAAACGCAAGAAGAAGAAATGGAAGTGCATGAACAAAAATCTTCACTGTTCAATTTCTATTTTCCAAGCACAAGAAAGAATTACAGTGTACCATCACTACTAATGTTACAACCCATTTTATATTAGTCAAAAGTCAAGATTTCTTATCTTATTCAAAATCAAAGGTTCGACTAGTCAAAGTCAAAATAAAATTCAAATAGAGACTTATATAGAATAAATTATTTTCTTGGGATTTATTTTATAATTCACAATACTTGAGAGTTTAAGATAGAATAAATTTAAAGTTGGGGATGTACTTATCTATTATTGGACGTTAAATGACTAAATTTTATATCAAATGGAAAATGATGAACTTCCTTTGCAAAATTTGAGTTAGCGCTTCACTAACTTGGCCATTTAAACCCATTTTTCATACACACACAGAAAGCTGAGGAACGATACAGAGGCAGAAAGGGAAAAAAATGAAGAAGAAAAGAAGGAGGAGGAGGAGGAGGAGAAGAAGAAGAAGAATTGAAAACGGGTAGTTCAAGCTTGATTTTCATTTTCCCTTCTCTTCATTTTCTACAAGAGGTAGATGAAAATTTTATGCTAAAGTTGCTAAGGTTTAATTTTTAGATTGAAGGGAAAGAGAATAATTTCAAGCCAACATTCTTGATTTGTTATGCTAATTGCGTAAGGTAAGCAATCTAACAAACCCTAGAATTTTAAATTTGGTTATTTATTGAGTAAGAAGAGTTTGTATAAATGTTATGTATGGAATTACTCACATGAAAGCATGAATTTATAAAACAAGATGAAAGTTAAATTGGTTGAGTTGGTGGTTGCTAGTTTTTACTAGATTGGATATAGTAAACATTGGTAAAGGTATTAGAAAGTAGAATTAGCTCCAATTGATTAAAGGAAATTTGGAAAATTTATTCA
Source organism: Fraxinus quadrangulata (assembly GCA_903798255.1). Lineage (NCBI taxonomy): Eukaryota > Viridiplantae > Streptophyta > Magnoliopsida > Lamiales > Oleaceae > Fraxinus > Fraxinus quadrangulata. The sequence goes on from CAIGRB010110406.1 coordinate 16,925, forward strand.
AGTATCGAAAAATCAAGTTTTAGTATTCGGTTAATATATTAAGAGCTATTTAGTATGATAGTGGTTAAATTGGTTATTTTGTATCATGTTTCAGGTGGTGACGAAAGGATTGAGAAAGGTTATCAACCTTTATAGCCTGTAGTTTGTCTTGAGTGAGTGAAAAAACTTATTTTTTCAGAAATAAGTATTTATTAAATTTATGTTTGATCAAAAAGTTACTTATTTTTTATAGTTGAATTGAAAAAAGATTTTTCAGAATACAATGTATTTTATAATTAGTTCTTTTAAAAGTTAAATTCAGTTAAGATAAATCATTTTGTTGGCATATTATATTAGTATTACATATTTCAACGTATCTAAAGTTATTTTTAAAACCATCAGCAAGTACACAGATGATTTTACCAGCTCTACACTGGTGTGAATGTGTTTTCACATTATATTACCATTATGGTGATTTTACGAGCTCTGCACTATTGTGAATGTGTTTTCATAATGTATAATCGGATTATAACCTTCAGGCAGCTCTGCCATAATTGTAGAATTTCATAATTGAATTACAGAATTTCATAATTGAATAGCTTTGCCATGTATATCGGTATTAATAGATAGATGAGTATTGTTATTCCGGGTACACCTTTTTGGTGTAATTTTCAGTATTATACAGCTTATCAGATTTCAGATTACAAAATTTAGTTTATTCAGTTTATAGAGTAAATATTTCAGCTTATAGTACTGCGAAAAAATATTTTCACTCATATTTACTAATATCAAATTTCTTATACCCGTTATACCTTGTAGTTGTTTATTCAAAATAAAGAATTTTCTGATTCCATTATACTTTATTATTAAAAATATTATCAGATTTCAGACTTTATTAAAGTTGTAATAGCATAAGTAAGAATTTTCAAAAATTTTGCATAAATGGAAAAATATACTTATTTACGAAATATTCACTCACTGAATTACAAGTTCATATATTGTCACCCTTTTTCTTTATCAGATAGTAGTTGAGTTGAGCAGCGTTGGAGTTTGTCAATCCATCGAGTTGAACCACACACTGTCATTAGTCGTATGACTCATCTTGTCAATTTTATATAGTTCATATTGTCTTTGGGGATACATGCATCTTTTGTCAGAAAAGTTAATTTATAATTTATGTATCCATATCATGAGCTCGATGTATATTTGGTATCTTTAATGCTTTTGGGGACTTTTGTTGTAAATAATGGTAAATATCGATTTACCAGTATTTTATTTTGTATGGTTTGTGTTTTTGAAGGGCTGGTATACCCTATTTTAAATTATATGTACATGTTTGAGGAAGTTGATTATTGTTCATGCTTTTTTAGTCCATATTACAAAGGCAACTTTGTCAAATTTTTTATAAAAGTATGTCACGGTCAAAGATGATCCTAGTTGCCTTGGTGGTGGGTCCGGTACTTAACTAGTATCTACTATTGGCGCACAGCACGTGTCGGGTCGGGTTGGATTCACTAGGGCGATTCGAGACCGATCGTGTTAATTAGTATCAAGCACCAACAATAGAGTGAAAGAAAGAGTTAAAAAAGAAATGCAAAATGGTTAGGTAAAACAACCTTGTAAATGTACTTATTTCGCATTTTGATAGCACTACAAATGTAGCTCTTGACTCTGATCTTTAACAAAATATCATTAAATATCTGCAGAATGATTGAAAAATCAAATAGCACGAGAGAGAGAGAGAGAGAGAGATGCATCTAGAGTGTGGGTAACTATATAGTATGAACCCCTGTTCTTGGAGTAGCAAAACAAGAAACAATAAAAGAAAACCTGTAGTATGAAAAATGAGTTGAAAGAAAGCCTATGATTGCAGATATAACAAGGCAGTATTACTTGTATTGAGGAAAAAATAATGAATCGAAAGAAATCTTGCAGGTGATAATGACAAGGACAACCCAGCAGGGACGAAGTCAGAAAATTCGTTCAGTGCGAGCACAATTTAATCTACATCATTTTGAGTTTTTGTCATGGATTTAATAATGATAAAAATATAAAATAACATTACAACAATATTAAAAATGGCATAGCTTAAAAATTATGCTTGTTCCTTACGAATTTTTATACTTTGATATCGTCGTACAATAACTTCATCATCGATCTTTAAAAATATATTCTCTACATTCAATTTTGTTTGAAAGAATCTCTTCATTTGATATCTGGATTTAAACATCATTGCTATTAAGAATGTTTCAAGTTAAGCCCAAGTGAAGTAATTGAAAGCAAAATCAGAAGCTAGGTAAACCAAATATCAAGTAAAATCAAGCCAAATACTCTCAATTTAAGTTCACCAAGCTCTAATGATACATGATTTAATCTCATCCCTTCAACAATTCACAACATCCAATTACTGGAAGTAATTCCAAATGACAGAATCACGAACACTGGAAGCAAAAGCAAAGCAATTCACATGGCAATACTGGAATCAGTTCACAGTGCAATTCGCAGGGTAAGCAACTTACAGAATGCTTTCACAGAGGCAACAATATTGGTATTGGAAGCAAAAGCAATTGAAAAGCAACGAGTAGGCTTCGGGCTTGGGGGCTTCACCGACTTCTAGGTCTAATTTCAGGAGCAATTCAAAGAGCTAATTTCATATGTTTAAAAGAAAATATTCAAACATTATTACAATTTACACAAATCAAAATAACAAATAAAAAGAAAAGAATCGTCTAGGGCTCGAAAACAGGGACGGAGCCGTAACAGATCCAGCGATTGAAGGAGATTGAATGGTGGAGATTCAAGATTGAGAAGTCCGGCTCCGATTGTGTAGTGTCGTCCATCTGTGTGACTCAATGACCGTGTCCAATCGTGAATCGATGGAGCCGGGAGGAGGAGGCAAGGAGCTGTGGAAGAAGGAATGGGTTGAAAGTTGAAATCGAATAGTATTGGGTTCAATGGGTTGGAATCTTGGATGGTATTGGGCTTCCTCATTTCTTCTCTTGGCTGGACAGCAAATGTGGGCTAGTAGTTATAAAAAAAATAGAACAACTTACAAAAATACCCTTACATTTTGAGGTCTTTTGAAAAATCATATGAAATGTATTTTTTTAAGTAAAAAATACTGTGTAAGAAGTTGTAGAATTCTGTCACTTTTTTAAAACAAAATCTTACTTTTTAAAGTTAAGTGTCACTTTTTTACATACAATATCACTTTTATTAAAAAGTACTATTTTTCACTAAAAGAAGTTGTAGAAATTTTAAGAATGTGACATAAAGTTAAAATAAAAAATAAAAAAAAATAGTGACAAACACTAAAAAAAAGTGACAGAAATTTAAAAATAGTAACAAGCATTAGAAAAAATGACAAAAGTCTAAATAATATGACAAACACTAAAAGAAAGTGACAACAATTAAAAAAGGTGATAAAACACCAATTAAAACATTAAAATAAAGTAACTAAACTTTTCATTTAAGTCAATTAAACCAACATTGTTGAGAGATTCTTAAATCTCAATTCTACAAAAAGAATCACTAAAAAAAGTAACAAAAAATGTCACTTTTTTATTAAAAAAATTGTGCTTTTTAATAAAAAAAAAGGTAAGATAATATCACTTTTAAAAGTTAAGTGTCACTTTTTTATTATAACATGACATATAATGTCATTTTTATTAAAAATTGATGTTTGTCACTAAAAAAGTGATAGAAATCAAAAAAGTGACTAAAAAAAAGTGATAAATACTAAAACAAAGTGACAAATTTTAAAAAAGTGACAAATTCAAAAAAGCGACACAAATTAAAAGAAGTTATACATATTAAAAAAGTGACAGACAATAAAAAAAAATGACAAACACTAAAAAAGTGACAAACTCAAAAAAATGACGAAAAAAAAGTGACACAAATTAAAAAAAAAAGATGTAAACACTCAAAAGTGACGAAATTTAAAAACAAAAGAGACAAACTGCAAATTTCAAGGTGGAACATCTAACACACTCTTTGTTAACCATTTGGCTAAGAAATGAACACACCATAAATCAGTTTAAGGGTTTTACCCTCAATGGCTTTTATGAAGCTCGAAACCTCCCGATCAAAAGTTAAACATTTTATGAGATTGTGCATTTACTATATTTTCTCCAATCTATCTAATTAACAACTTTTTTTTTTTTTTTTTGGGATTCAAAAACCATAACTTTGAAAAATAAAAGCTGGGCACTCTTGAGCTATACTGCTGACGTAAATTCTTAACAAAGCAAGATACCCAAGTTTCCGAACTGTCCTTTAAATTTGAGCAACTTAAACTCTATATGTACACAGTTTCCATTTTTCACAAGCATTTCTTGTTAACAATAAATAAGCAAAACACTAGAATTACAACAAACAAAAAGAGTAGTGCTGGAGAAATATTCAGGATCACAATCAATTTAACACTCAATAATAGAAGTTATTAATAGTGAAAATGAAGTAATATAACACCATACATATATTTTTTGTTGCAAATAACACTTGAGTTACAGATATTAATTAAATCAACGGAGTTATAAAACTAAAATAAGGAACCAAGGATATCATTTCACCCGATTGCATATTAGTAGTAGTAGTAGTAGTACTGGAAAATTAACAAATGCAGTAATTGGAGGAAAAACACTTCAATTGTGAACATAATCTATTGAAATAAATGCAAAAATGCACGAAATTCCCGTAATTGGAATCGAAGAATAAGCTTAATTTTCTCAATAAGCATGAAGAAGAAAGCTGCCATGGATGCTACCAGAATTATGGGTATCGAAATTTGAATTGGGTTTTGTGGTTTTGATAGTTTAGAAAGTATTAATTACGTGATTAAGTTATTGAATTAGTTTATTGGGTATTATTCAAATTAGTTATTTTTGGGAGGTAGTGGGCCTAATTTTTCCAAATAAATAAATAAATAATTTAAGCATTTGGAGTGGACCCAAAAGTTCAGTGCAAGCATTGATCTGAATGGGCTCTGTCCCTAGTACGAATAAAGCAACTCTATTTACTTAAAACTCAATGATTAAAGAAACCTTCTAGATCAAGATTGAACAATTTTACCAAAAGACTTTTGGCGCAAACCAATGATCTTGATACTCACTAAAGCATGATTTTTGATTTTGTAACAAAGAAAAAATAAAACTATATAAGCTAGACACTTTTCTAGGTCTCATTGACTTTAATGTTGAAGAAACTAACTTGATATTATATCATGAACGCATGCATGAATCTACGTGCAAAAATAAAATACCACACTTGCAACAAATGAGACATCAACTATTATTGATTACAAATAAGGATGGCAATAGGACGGGTCAAGGTCGGGGCAACCTCCCCCATCCCACGCCCCGCAAGACAATTTCCCATCCCATTACCCATTTAAGGAAGGGCGGGACCCTTCCCCGTTTACTACCCTTTTTTTACTTTTTTTTTTTTTTTTTTAGTTTTTGATAATTTATTTTATTGCCCCAATTCATTAGAGAGACAATAATATATTTTTTAATTATTTATTTATTTTTAAAAGTTAAATTATTCATATATATTTGATATACTAAGGCTTTTATTGCTTGTTATATTTTTTAGATAATCTTAATTGCCATATTTTATTAGAACTAAATTTCGTGAAATTTTTCATTTAAAATATTGAATTTTAAAAAGAATAAATGGGGCGGGCACCTATTACCTGTACCCGCCCCGTCCTCGACCCGAAAACCCAATTAAGGGAGTAATTCCCGCCTCGTTCGGGGCGAGGCCCGCGAGTATCCGATTTGTCGAGTTCTTTTGCAATTCCTAATTACATAAAGCAATTCATTCCTGATTTAGGTCCATTTCCAAATTTGCAAATATAACTTATGGTTGTCATAATCAATTTTCTTTTTACTTCAAGATACTGCCTAGAAGTATTATATTCCATAATTAAGCATGAAACAACCAATTAAAATTTACTGTTAACCCATATCATCTACATATCTGTGAAATTGTGCATGAAAGAATATTAAAAGCAGATGCTGCAGAGAACAAAACGGGTATAACAATTTAATTGATGCAAGAAAGATGAAATCAAGAGTCAAAAAACTGGCATACAGTTCCCAAACTATAATATAGCAAACTGGATGAATACTAAACAGAATAGAGAACTAAATATAATCCGCTGCCTTTATTAGGTCATCAATTGAACGAGTTTCTTTAGTAATTTTTTGTCGGTTCATATAAGAATGGCTGCTCAAAAAACAGGTAATTCATCATCACCATCACTTGAAGATATAACGGCACGAATTTTCAGACGGTCATTCCTAGACCCAAAATTCTTTGTCAAGCCACAAAACTGTGTAGCCGATGCTGATGCTATTCCGTTGTTGTCATAGATGGAGCGTTCTACAGATTTATGTTTTGATGGACCACCACTAGTATTGTGATATGTGAAAGATGAGAGAGCACGTGAGTGTAGTTGGAGAAGATTTAGTAGTCTGTTTTCCAGTTTTAAATTCCTGTTTTGCAAACGTTCACTTCTGTTTTGCATCCTGCTTTTGTTATCTATTTCTTAGCCTTTTATTTATGCACCTAAGTTGAACGTGGTTGTTAGGCTTTGCCTATAAAACCACACTTTTAGTTTCAATAGAAAGGGAAGCAAATATTTATCCAAAGTTATCATGTGGTTTGATTCTCGCCCAAAGAGAATTTCTTTTACTGCAGCAACTATCAAGCTTCTAACTGGGACCTATCATTGGTATCTGAGTAGGGATGTTTTCTTGGTTTGAAATGGCAACTAACAAGGAGCGGATTGAGAGCTTGGAGGCTGGGCTCAGTGGCCTTCAAGAAGGGATGAACAATATGGAATTGGGGGTCACTTATAAGCCCTAGCATTTGGAAGAAAACTTCAATCGAATGTCGAAAATGCTGCGTTCATTTGGGGAGACATCTAATAATACTATCCGCAATAATGAACGAGGAGAAAATTCACGAAACCATCCTCATAATAGCCTCATCAAAAATGGAAAAATTGAAGTTTCCACGGTACACTGGGAAGGATCCTACGGAATGGTTCAACCATGTGCACCCATTCTTGAAGCCCAAAAGGTGTCATTGGCAACTTTCCACTTCTATTCATTCCATTACCTGCTGAATATATAACATATAAAATACATGATTTTCAACAACATCCTACCAACTTCAGTCTATCAAATTGACAACAATTTAAAGACCATACTTAGATAACTTATAAAGTTAAAAGCTACCAACTAAAGTGCTTAAGTCACATGACTTTAGATACAAAATAAAAACAATCAATCTATACAAGGAAGTGATAGCCAAAATGTCATGCTACACTCAACATTCCTCCTTTACATATTTGCTGGAAACACCAAGATTATATCTCAATGTTTCAAACCTTGCCTTGTCTAAGGACTTAGTTAATATGTCTGCAAGTTGATCATCAGATTTGTAATGAACCAGCTTTATCTCTTTTTGTTCTTGAATGGTATCTGATTTTTGATGTATTTGGTTCTACCATAGAAGATTGGATTCTTCACCATAACAATTGTGGATTGATTATCACAATAGATAACTGTGGCCTCATCTTGTTTAAACTTCAGATCTTCTAACACCTTCCTTAGCCAAATTGCTTGATTTGTAGCTTCTGAACCAGCTATGTATTCAGCTTCAGCTGTTGATTGAGCCATGGTTTTCTGTTTCATTGAGTTCCAGCATATGATACTTGAACCAACATAGAATATGTAACCAGAAGTCCTCTTCATATCCTCAAAAATCCCTGCCCAATCACTATCTATGTAGCTAGTTAACTTGTACAATTCTAACTTCTTAAACTAGATCCCCATTTCATCAATTCCTTTGGCATATCTCAGGACACGTTTGGCTCCTTGAAAATGCAATTCACTAGGTTCATGTCTGAACCTTGATAGAAGATTTACAGCATATGTAATATCAGGTCTGGTAGCTGTTAAATACAATAAACAACCAGTCAAACTTCTGTAAACCTTTGCATCAACCTGGTTTGCACCATCTTCCTTCAATAATTTTTCATTCTGAACTAATGGTGTGCTTATTGCTTTGCAGTTTTCCATGTTACACCTCCTTAGCACATCATTTGCAAATATTCTTTGACTGATAAAAGATCTTTAGTTAAATCTCCTTAGCACATCATTCGCAAATTTCCTTTGACTGACAAAAATTCCTTGCTGATCTTGATAAATCTCCATTCCTAGGAAGTAATGCATCTCTACTAGATCAGTCATTTCAAAAACCTTCTTTAATTTATCAATCACTTCTCTAATTGATTTGCTACTGCGATCAAGAGATCATCAACATAAAGTGATATGACGACCATTTTTTATTCCACTTGTTTTACATACATAGTTTGTTCATTTAAACTCTTTGTAAAACCAAGATAACTAAAGTTATCATCAATTCGATTATACCAGGCTCTTGGAGCCTATTTCAAGTCATACAAGGCTTTCTTCAATAGATAAAATTTATCCTCACTCTCTTCCATCTAAAAGCCTTTAGGTTGCTCTATAAAGATCTGTTCATTCAGATAACCATTTAGGAAAGTTGATTTGACATCAAATTGGTAGATTTCCAACCACTTTGAGCTGCAATTGCCATAAGCAATCTGATAGTCTCATATCTTACAACTGGGGCAAAAGTTTCAGTGAAATCAACACCAAACTCCTGTGCATAACCCTTGACAACCAATCTGGCTTTTAGCTTATTAACTGAACCATCTGTATTTAGTTTAGTCTTATACACCCATTTTACTCCAATGACTTTCTTGTCCAGTGGTCTGTCATCTATNCCATCTGTATTTAGTTTAGTCTTATACACCCATATTACTCCAATGACTTTCTTGGCCAGTGGTCTGTCATCTATTTCCCAAGTTTCATTTTTGTCAATCATATTGATCTCTTTCTCTATTGCAGTCATCCAACTAGGTGATTTAGATGCTTCATCAAAGTTTGTAGGTTCAACTATAGTAGCATTACATCTTGCATAAATGTCTGCAAGAGGTCTCATCTTCACTCTGCCATTGTCTATATCTGAATCACCATCTGATTCTACCTCATCTTCAATAATTCTTCCTTCTCTATTTTGAGGAATCAGTCTACTTGGTTTCATTATTTCAACAGAACTTTTTTCCCAACTCCATATAGCTTTTTCATCCACTTTAAAATCTCTGCTAGAGATTATCCTTTTTGTCTGAGGATTGAACACTCTATATCCTTTGGCATTGTTGCAATAACCAACTAATATTCCAACCTCAGCATTTTCACTCAATTTATACCATTTTGCATCAGGAATATGAGTATAACAAACATTCCCAAACACTTTCAAATGTGAGATTCAGGTTTGACATCATACCAGGTCTCATATGAAGTTTTCTTCTCCAATGCTTTTGTTGGCAAATGGTTGAGAAGATAAACAGCAGTGTTAACTACTTCAGCCCAGAACTCCTTAGGTACTTTTTTCTCAATCAACAAGCACCTAGCCATTTCCATAACAGTCCTATTTTTCCTCTCACTGACTCCATTCTGTTGAGGAGAATATGGAATGATTAACTGATGGTTAACACCTTCAGCCTTACAGAAATCATCAAATTACCTGCAGTTGTACTCAGTATCATTATCAATTCTGATAGTCTTCATCTTGCAGCTACTTTCATTCTTCACCATTTTCTAGAAAGTTTGAAACACATCTGCAACTTTTGATTTTGCTTTCAAGAAATAGACCCACCATATTCTAGTTAAGTCATCATTGAAGAGGATGAAATATCTGCTGCCATTCAATGTTGTAACTTTCATCGAACCACATACATCAGAGTGTATTAACTCAAGTTTATCAACAGCGCTTCTTGACTGATTCTTAGGGAAAGGTACTCTCATTTGCTTTCCAAGTTGACAGACATCACATACACAGACATCATCAGTGACTTTAGATATGCTTTCAACAAGATTGAAGTCTTACATTTGTCTAAGTGAAGTACGGCTAGCATGACCAAATAGTGTATGCCACAAAGAAGTTTCACTTTCTTCATCTAAGCATGCATGTGTAGTAACATTTTTCCAATCTATAGGAAAACTTCAATTTCTCATTTGAACTGTCATTAACTCCTTTCCATTTTCATCTAATATAGTGCATGTCTTTTCTTTAAACATCAAAGAATGATTTTTCTCTAACAGTTGCCCTATACTTATTAGATTTTAATCTATTTTAGGCACATATAAGACATTGGAAATGTGCTTAATACCTGTTGAATTCTGAACAGCAATCATTCCAATGCCTTCCACTTCCACAATGTCACCATTTCCCACTTTAACTCTGAATTTGTATGTTGTATTCAGTTCCACGAAAATGTCGAAGTCTACAGTCATATAATGAGTGCAACTACTATCCAATAGCCAAGTTTCAACTCTGCTGCAAGCTTGATAACAGAGAACAGATGCTTTTCAAGCACTTAATCTTATTTTTCTGCCATTTTGCCTATTGCTGTGGTTGATTCTCCTTTCTGTTTTTTCACACTTTTTCAACATGACCAAATTGTTTACAGATTCTACACTGAACTCTAGGCCTATACCAATACCATTTTGGAGAATGTCCATTTCTTTTACAAAGAGGACAAGGTGCAAACTTATCCTCTTTGTTTCCAGTTCTACTGCCTTCTGGTTCTTTCCTTTCAGCCTGAGGCTTCTTCATACCAAAGCTTGTTTGAGCTTTGTATTTTCCTTTAGCAAATAGAACTCCATCTGTTTGTTCATCCTGCCTCATCAATCTTCTTTGTTTGGTTGCCTGCAATGCATTCACCAATTTAGCCAAGCTTATAGACGACAGGTCTCTAGAATCCTCCAATGAAGATATCTTGATTTCAAACTTTTCAGGTAGGCTAATTAAAACCTTCTCTACCACTCTCTTATTCAGTAAATCATCTCCCAGAAGTCTGATTTGATTTACAATCTTTATCATCGTATCTGAAAAATCCTTTACAACCTCTGTGTCCTTCATCTTTAAAGTCACAAACTCTCTTGTGAGATTAAGTACTTGCATCTGCCTTGTTTTTTCATTGCCTTGGTATTCTTCTTTCAGAACATCTCAGGCCTCTTTTGCAGTCTCACAAGTCATGATTCTTGTGAAGATGAGATCTGAAACGGCAGACTGAATGCAAGAGAGAGCTTTGAACGTTTTTGCTACATCTTCACTGTGTTCCGTAATCTAAGCTATTGTTGGGTTAGCTTTCAAAGGAGGAGGCTCAACTCCAGTGTCAGTTATCTCCCACAAATCATAGGCTTTGAGAGAAGCCTTCATCTTTGCAACCCAAAAGTTGTAATTTTCTCCAGCGAAGGTAGAGGGTAATGGTGCTGAAAAATTAGTTGAAGCCATTTTTCTTTCCTGTCGTTTAAATATAACTTTGCTGATGGTTTTCCTTTCTTGCAACACCCGTTCTTCTTCTTTTCTCCTTCTTTCAATCCCCTTTCTAAGATCAATGTTGCTATGATACCATGAATGAATTTTTGATTCAAAGAGTTAAGCTTAACGTATTTGTAATTGAACTTACCAGATTGACAATATGCTAACCAAATTTACAAAATGCTTACCGATTTTGCACTATGCTTACCGGATTTGCACAATGGCGGATTTGAACTAACTTACCGGTTTTATAATGTGCTTACCAATTTATAAGGAACTTACCGATTTTGAATTAAAATACTGAACCCATCGAATTTTGACTCAGCTCACCGTATTTGCACACAGCCTACCGGATATGCTTAATGCTCATCGTATTTACACAGAATGCTCTGTTTTTGACAAGAGAAGAAGAAAAAATGAAGAAAGAAGCTTCTATTCATTCCATTACTTGTTGAATATATAACATTACAAAATGATTTTCAACAACATCCTACCAACTTCAGTCTATCAAATTGACAACAATTTAAAGACCATACTTAGATAACTTATAAAGTTAAAAGCTACCAACTAAAGTGTTTAAGTCACATGACTTTAGATACAAAAATAAAACAATCAATCTAAACAAGGAAGTGACAGCCAAAATGTCATGCTACTACTCAACAGCTAGTTAGGTTTCCCACGTTTAAACTCCGTTTATAACAATTCTGGTAATACGACCAAGTTTTGCATCTTCCATACGAGACAACCAACTATTTCAAGGAAATTAAGCCACCAATAATGGTTGAAAAACTCAACCATGTGATCAGGGCCAATCACATAGCCATCATAGTTTGTTATTTATTAAATTAATGGGAAAATATTGTCATTTTTGGAATATATAGCACCTACAGCAGAGAATTGTTTAGGTTATGGTGCCCATGCATTTTCTTCCTGAAATAGAGGTTGTATATCGAACGCTTCAATCACCAACCACAAGCATTTTGTAGACATTGGAGCAATGACAACTAACCATAAGAAGAAAAAGGAAAATATGGGAAGATATCAAAACAAAAACAAGAAGTTCCAATTGCATCTTGGCCAAATACATTAAGGTGAAAATTCTTGGGTAGAAAAACTGAAAATGGTCATAAACTAACATCATTTATCCATCTTTCTAATTAGTATTTTTTCCTAATAATAATGTAGCTATGACATTAGAAGGTTTTGTTGGGATGTGAGTATTACTTGAACAAGGAAAAAGAGACACCATGCTTGAATGATATTAGCGTTGAATATTGTTCGAATGAACAATGAATGATTTTTGAATTAATGAAAGTGATAAATCATGAGAAAAACAAGTGAAAACAAAACGAGAACAAAAAATGGTGAAGGCTGAAAAATGACCAGCGCATCCGGCCTTGTATTGCAATACAGGGGCAAATTTGATGAACAAACGGGCGCTCGATTTTGTCTTGGGTGGCCACCCAGTATAAAAAATATGTCCGTTGGGGTTTTGAATTCTGGTGTATTTTCATCAAACTTAGGCTACCCTATACAAAAAAAAAGTCTCGTTGGGGTTTTGAATTCTAGTCTTTTCATTAAACTTTACACCTTTTGGTTTTTTTTGGCACCTTTTTCGTCATGATGGTTGATGTTCAATAAATTGGAATAGTTTTTGTTACATCTCACTTCATAAGGCCTCAAATATTCTACGTGGAAAACAAGCGTGGGCCCAGCACCACATCAAAGTATCACATGACTGTTTTGATCGAACCATTTTGGGTAGCCGAACCAATATGCTTACTGATCCCATTAGAATAAACTAATCCCGTAGGGAAGAACCAAACTAAGGGGGAGGTGAGGCTGTAAAAAGAGTTTAACACAAGATTTATCAGGCATTCTTCGATATGTGATTGATGTGATAATTCACTACTACCGCCGTCATTTCCAGGCCATCAGGTCAAGTCTGAAGCTGAAAAATATGCATTATGGATTCTAAAACAGTATTAGAATTTAATGCTTATGATTGATTGATGTCTCCAATAATAGACACCAGCCGCATGGATAAGGCTACATGCCTCTTCATCCAATGATTCCCGTTCACCTTTTTCTACTATAAAAGCTTACATTTAGTGTCATTTTCAGGATAATGCAAGTTTAGACTCTCAAACTATAACTTATGCCATATCACTATTTTATCTATCACTTCCTAAAGTCGAACCCCTTCTTTAAATAAGAGGCTCACATATAAAGATCTCCGACACATATATTTACTTTCCTAACTGAATTGATCGTCGAAATATGCGAGGTCAACTCTATCCCCACTAGAGGAATCCTCGTTTGGTTAACAGCTTGTTCAAATGTGTAGGAATTAAGCTTCCATGGACGTGAGAGACCATGGGATCTATTAGCCACATCAGAGGTACAAAATTAGAGGTCAATAGATTGGGGCCACCTGTAGGAAACCACACTATAACCGCTAGCATCCTTATGGTGAAAGCAATTGGAAGAGAAATTATTCCACTGTCCAACCTTGAAAAAAGGCCATTGTTCTTAAAGAGATAATGACTGAGGACACTGGAAAGGCGTTACCAGAAGCTTCGTTCAACATAAAAGCTATTATTATACCATGAGTTCTACCCTCTATGACTCTCGTGGTAAGAATCGACAAGAAGAGGCTTCTGAAGAAGATGTCAATATGCACCTACCTCACCACCAACATCGATGAGGCAGTGGCACTACTGCACGTTTAGCAAGAGAGGTTGGAGAAATGGCTACAAACATGAGAAACATAGCCCAGCAAAACACTACCATGGAACATTTACTCATGCGAATGCAAGAACAAGTTGGATAGCAAATGCATCAACAAAGGGCTTTCTAGCAAAAAGAAGATGATAGTAATACTGGGGCTTACACCCAAAGACATGGGAGGGAGCTTAGCCCTATTGAAAGGGAAATAGAAATGGACATCTCAACAAATTACACTTCCAACAGACCTGGTAACAACCTACCACAAGGATAGAAAACGTTTTCCTAAAATGTACACAGGAATAGGAACCTTAGAGGTCCACCAGTATCTTCGATAGAACTAGACCATCAGCACCTAGGAATAGGCCCCATCAATTGCCCCTATTTAAAGGTAACAAGGCTATGGGCAAATCCATGAACCTAGAAATAAGCAAGAAAGAAGGGACGATACAAAATTTAAGGAACCAAGCCGATACTTTACAACCGCCTCGGTGCCAAGCTGAAGAGGAGGATTTAGATGGTCCATCAAATCTTTTGAATTACATGACAACTATGAAAATCTCTCATTTTCGCAAGAGCTAAGAAATGCCTATGTTCTTAACCACTTTGTGCCCCTAAAAATCCCCAAATATGAAAGAAAATGATCCGACAAAGTACCTTAATAATTAAAAAACATGAGTCTCAGAGAAGCCTTGCAGGCATTGAAATGCAGAGCCTCCACCTTACATTGACAGGAACTGCTAAAATTTGATATAGTCGCATACCGACTGGGAGTATTAGAAGTTGTCCAGATCTCAAAAAAGCTTTCTTAAACTAATATTTTTCAAGTAAGGAAGGAGAGGCATGTATCCAAAAGTTGTAGGATATGAGACAACAAGCAGGAGAAACGTTGAAGAGCTACTTGGTTCGGTTTACGGACGAAATGACTTATTGCGAGCAAGTTACCAATAAGGAAGCCCTTTCAGCCTTGAAAGGAGGCCTCAACATGAACACTTTTCTTGAGATATGTGCAAAATAAAAATCCCACCTCTTACGACGCCTTTGTGGAAATGATGAAAAGTGAGATTGTCAATGAGGAAATGATTGACCATCACAACTGAACATCGATGGGACTTCCACTACCTTAGAGGCAGAGGCGAGGCCCTGTTTTGGACTTGGTGAATCAACAATAGACTCAAGCAGGGCACACAATCGCCCCCACTTCAGGCCAAGCATTAGCTACTACCACCTCAAATGTCATACCATCTTTGGCATACGAAGAAATTGGGCCCGATGCTCAAAGACAACCTAACCGGCCAAGAGGCAAGGGTAGATGAAGGATCAATAAGCCTAGAAATAGGCTATATTGCACTTATCATCGAACTTATAGTCATGGTACAAACAACTGCATGTCCAGGCCACATCACACAGAGCCAACAGACTCGTACACTGAGAGGAAGAATACGCACCATGTTCAACGGAACCCACATTTCTCTATGCATGATCATGAGCCTTGGGGTGACGAGGTAAAGCAATACCCCATGGAGGAGTCGTCGAGATGTAGGCTTGATAAGGATAGAAACAAACCTAGGAGTGGCCAAAGACAAAGAATAGATGATTTGATCCATGATATAAGGGCAAGTCCGAGTAATGATCCATTGATCGTTGAGAAATGGCCTATGACTAGGTCGCGAGTGAAGCGGGTCAAAGAAGCAATGAGGCTACTTGTTCATGCTACGATGGATGAAATATTGATCATGACAAGTAAGGGGACAAATTTCATGTTGGGCATGGGAGATGAAACGAAATAGATAACTTGATTCAAGCAATGAATGAAGAGGTTGGAACGAACAACTATGCGACCTCATAGTTGTTTAGGCGCATGCCCCTTTACCGAAACCACAGAGTAGGACTTTAGTTGGTCTATGCGACTACATAGATTTATACTATGCGGCCTTATAGTACATTCTTTGATGCAAAATTTTCAAATTTCGATCAATCTTCTATTTTAGTTAAAACTCTACTTTGTGATATATTTTGTTATTTTTAAGACTTAATTCTATTTTTAAGTAGTTTTTATGGGTTTCACATAAATATGACCCATTCAATTCATTGTAAAAACACACAATTTGATAGATCAGAGACATATTACTTTCTTCTCGTTCTTCATTAAATTAATTCCGAACTTATCAAGAATTAAATTCTTGTAGCGTTCATTAATTTAAGTAAGGTTCATAAGTTTTGTGATCACGGGGTCAAGATATTGTTGGCGATTGTCTTAGTTCTTTGATTCAATAATTTATTGGGTCGAGTTTTCATATGTTAATTCTTGGCTTTCTTGGATCCAAAAATCAATATTATATCCTTTTTTTTTCTTTATTTTGAGTCTTTATTATTCATTCTTTGTGAATTTTTTTCGTTTTCAATCCATAAAATTTCAAAACTTGTTTATGAGCTAATTTAGCATCCAAATTAGTTTTTATTTCTTTTGCTGGTATCTAAGTTGAATTTCCGAGCAAAAAAAGATTCAAAAACTTTCCTACAGCATACAATTTAAATTTTTTGAGTAAAAAAAATTATAATTCAAAAGTGTCCAATTTAAATTCAAGGAACACATTCTTAAATTTTTCCTTAGTACTCCATTCAAAGTACCAATTCCCACTTCTCGAGTCATTCTAGAGTCAATGTTTCTTACTCAAATCTTTGTTTGAAACTCTACAGGGATTAAATTTTGATTAAGATCAAATTAATTATTTAAGGCACTTGCAAGAAATCATTAGTGGAAAAAGGCAGAGTTGTGAGATTAATAGAAGGAAAAAATCAAATTAAGTGATACACGAGTGTACACACGTGAGACAAATATTAAACTAGATTTAGGAAGTCTGACAGAGACAATTCTACTTCAAGCGGGAAGAATAGTCAAGTCATCATAATGGATAAGGTAATACGACGATTTGAAAGGTTGTTTGGTAATATAGGAGATAGAATGGATAGGAAAGACACATTGCTTACTACAACCTAGAGAAGTTCCTAACACAAAGAGGCAAGATAGGTGGGATCATAGAGCGATTTTTGCAGGTGAATGTGAAGTGGATAGTGACATTAATGGGGATGCATTAGTAGATGTCGAATTAGAAAGAATGAGGGATAAATGAGTTAGACATGAAATGAGGAGTAGAGATCTTATTGGAGATGGTATTGATAGAAGTATGGGAAATATCAAAATCACAATTTTTTCAATCAAATGGAGTGATCCGGAGGCATACTTGGAGTGGAAAAAGAAAGTAGAATTGATTTTTTTTTTTACCACAACTACTCGGAGATAAAAAAAAAAGTAAAGATTACGGTACTTGAATTTACTAATTATGCTATCATTTGGTGGAATCACCATGGCCCAGTTTTTGAACCGTGAGAGACCTATTAATACATGGGAATAGTTGAAAGCTATCATGAGGAACAGGTTTGTGTCTAGTCATTATTATAGGGAACTTCATAAAAAATTGCAAAGCCTCTACCAAGGTTCTCGGAGTATGGAGGATTATCATAAGGGGATGGAAATTGCTATGATTAGAAAGAAAGTTGATGAGGAAATGGAGGTCACCATGGCCCGGTTTTTGAATGGTTTGACTAGGAAGATAGCTAATGTGGTAGAGTTAGACCGGGAGGCCACTATGGCTGGGTTTTTGTATGGTCTTAATAGGGATATTGCTAACATTGTAGTGTTGCAACATTATGTGGAGTTGGAGGACATGCTACATGTAGCAATGAAGGTGGAAAGACAATTGAAGAGGACGGAGACAACTAGATATACATCGGGTTCTAACTCTTTTTGGAAATTGAAGTGGAATGATAATAGAGGTGATTGGGCTATTTCAAGTAGCAAGACCAAACCACCAAGGGGAAAAGATGAAGTTGTTAGCAAAATTATACCCAAAACGGACTCCCAGCCTTCTAAGACTTGGGATATCAAATGTTTTAGGTATTTGAGATCGGGACACATTGCGTTTCAATGTCCAAACAAAATGGCAATGATCTTGCATGACATAGATGAGTGGTAAGTGATAGTGATGGTGATGATATGCCTGCGTTAGATAATCGCAATGAAGGAGATGGAATAGAGTATCTGCTAGAAGGTGAGTTATTTGTGGTGATGCGTGCTCTTAATACACAAATTAAATTGGATGATGTGAAGCAACAACGGGAGAACATCTTTCATACTAGATGCCATGTTAAAAATAAGGTATGTAGTTTGATTATTGAAAGGGATAGTTGTACTAATATTGCTAGTACTACACTTATTAAGAAATAAGGATTGACTATGATAAAACATCATAAGCCTTATAAATTACAATGGTTAGATGAATGTGGAGAGGTTAGGGCATGTAGGCAAGTTTTGGTGAATTTCTCAATTGGGAGGTATAGTGATGAAGTGATGTGTGATGTGGTTCCTATGCATGCTAGGTACATTTTGTTGGAAAAACCATAATAGTATGATATGAAGGTTAAACATGATAGATTAAAGAATAGAAACAACTTTGTAAAAGATGGGAGAGTTGTTACTGTTGTACCATTAACACCACAATAGGTTTATGAGGACCAATTGAAATTGAAATGTGAGGAAGCACAGAAAAACAAAGAAAGGCAAAAGGAGATTAGGAAAGAAGATAGTAAGGTGACTAATTGTAAAAAAAAGCAGAGCCACAAGAAAGAAAAGAAAGAAGGTCAATTGAGAAGAGAGAACAATCAGAAGTGAGTTTCTATGCAAAAACAATATGAGATTGAAAGGGCTTTAGTGAGAACTAACAAATTCGTTCCTAGTTTGGATATTTGTTTATTTCAAGAATTCAAAGACTCATTCCATGAAGACTTATTTAGAGGAAACCACACATTGAGTATCCAATTGATTTGATGCAAGTGGAGGATTTGATGAGTTTTAAAGGAGAAGCATTCAACTATGGCATGGAAAAGAATAAATACCCCATATATAAGTTAGATGATGATTTAGCACGCAGTAATATTTTTTCACATGGATCATGTACTTGTACACATATTAATGCATCTAATATTTCTATGAGAGTAATAAGACATTTGTCATATGCATTCATAGGCAATCAGTTACTAATTAATGATATTCTAGTATCTTGCAAGAAATTATTTGAGTATGATAGACATTTGGGGTGCATTGTTAGTGATTTGAGGCATGAGAATCTATATTTTAATCTTTAAGTCCTTAACTATTTTGGTTTGAATTTATAAAATATGTTGGGAACCAATTTAACATCTTCTACTACTTGTACTACACAATTTGATATGGTTTATGGTTTAAATCCGTTGACTTTGTTTGGTTTTAATTCCTTTAACTATTATTGTAAGTGGTAGCTTAGATAGAAAATAGGGGATTGAATTATATGCATCTCAAGGTAACAAAAGAAAAAGGCATCGAATCAGGTGATTGTGTTTGGGTGTTTAGGCAAAAATTGCTTGTTCGAATGAAAAAAAATGTCAAGATTATATCCTAGAGGAGATGGATAATTCCACATCATTGAAAAGATTGAAACCAATTGCTACAATTTGGATCAACTTTGGGCATTATTCCAACTTTCATTTGGTAAACTCTATCTTCAAGATCCACATACGCTTCCAGCATCTGTAAAGAAGTACAAACATGGTTAGATGCCCCTAAATCAACTATCCAGTTTGAGAAATTTTTCTCAACCAAACATGTTTCCATGACTAGTAAATCTGATTTACATTTCTTCTTCTGTTTCAGCTCATCCATATACTTCTTACCGTTCATCTTCCAATGGTCATCCGGTTGCAATGTAAACGCTTTGCTTTAGTCTTGGCCTGAGCAGTATTTGCCTTTTCCTTTTGGGTCATTTTTCAACCCTTCTATGGTCCCACATTTCTCTTCTTCTTTTTCTTTGAAGAAGATGGATTTCCTTGAATCAAATTGTCTTCGGCAACATTTACCATGCTGTCCTTATCCTCTATAAGGGTCTCATAGGTTTGAAGCTCATTTAGAAGCTTCGTCAGATTTCACTTCTTCTTGTTCATGAAGTAGTTTGTTCTGCACTAGAGAAATGTGGGAGAAAGTGTCTCCAAAATCATAAACACTTGGGTCTTGTCATCAATTTTTGCACCATAGATCATAGCCTCATTCAGATGATTGATCATTTTGAGGACATGCTCGCGAACTGAAGAACCATTCTTCATCTTGCCATTCAAAACGGCTTTCACTGCAGCATGAATGGCCTGATCAGAAGGATGTCCAAACATTTTCTGGGGAGAGTCCATAACCTTTGTCACAATTTCAAAGGCCTCGTGCATAGTTCTAAGCACCTTATTCATTGCAGCAAGCAAGTAGCAGCGAGCTTTGTTGTTCACTGCGATCCAACATTTGAATTCTGCAAATACAACCTTTAAGACATTCGTTGGAAGCATCGGAGGATGATCCTCGTTTAGGACGAAGTGGTAGTTCTCATTTAAGAGGAGTATATTCATGTTGCTTTTCTATTTGACAAAGTTTTCTCCCAAATTATATTCATGTTGCTGAAGTGTAACCTACAGTTTTAAATCCCAAATTATTCCACTAAAAATTTAAAGTTGCACTCTTAAAATTATAAAACAAATTATATTAAAGAGATTTAAACTATCCATTGATATAGTCATTCTGTATAGATCAATCCTCCATAAACGGTTCATAATCAAAGTTAGGTATTTATCTGTAGACCTCTTTGATTATCTGTTTCTCCATAAGTCCCATTGATCCTATAATGAATACTATTTTATGTTCTAATCATAAAAATGAGCGGTCTTATTATTAAAGCCCCGAATCAACACTTATGGGGACAGTGTATCTACTTTTCTATAAATGAATGAATTTCTTCTTGTATATTAATATTTTCGATTATTTATCTCATTGTATTTCTAACGTACCAAGAGTTTGATATTATTAACCCGCGTCATTACCCAACACATCAAAAAACACAACATAATGAATATGAGTCTATTAATTAGTCAGAATAAAGATCGATCCTATATGACCATCATTGATTAAAACTGAATAATCTATGTGAAAACGGATTTTACTAGAGATTCATAATTAATCGTGTTCAATCCTATATAATCAAATTATATATGAAGTGCTTTTATTCCAATAATCACATTATTAACAATCCGAATAAGAATGTCTCATTTAGAATGTAATGAACCGCACCGGTGATCATAATTAAAGATCCATACTTTAATTTTAAATCAGTGACAAATTTAGATTATTTCACTTTAAATATTATCCTCATGTACATAGCACTTACAATAAGTGAAGTTACATATAAATAATCAAGAGATTTTTAATACTTATAAAGCATCTAATCATGAATGCAAAAGATATTGAAATTTTTTCTCAAATATTACAAAATGTTATCAAATGTTTATAACTCATTAATGGGCATGTATCCCAACAGAACCAACTCTGTCCACTTTACATATATATAAATAAACAGTTTTGCTACATGTACATTAAGTTTTACATTATTGTGATGTGACAACTTTTCATTCATTGATTTTAATAATATTTTAAACAATCATTGGTTCAGGTTTTGACATATCTTGAAATGTCAAACTTATTGAACACGCAAAGACTGCATAAGTAATTTAATTCATAAATATAATTTGGAAGTGATTAGTAATTATCCTAACATAATGTCATTTCAAGATATTTTGAGACATTGACAATCTTGTTAATCATGTGTTTGATCCCTTTTTCTCCTTATTATAATGAGAAATATGATCGTTGCAATTTATAAAAGCAACTCCTACAATCATATATTCCATTACAATGAGGGAAAAAAGGGGGATCAAACACCCCTTAAATTGTTAGGTTATGTATGACTTCATCACTTTCACTTGTAAAAGCAACAAGAATTTAATTTTAAGCAACCAAAATTCATCTCAACCACTCAATCACCCGTATTCGGCCTTGAGCACAAGAAAAATGAATTAAAATATGTAGAAGAAATGGATATGAGTGGATTTGATGGGGTGTCTGTGCGGACAAGAATTGGTAATCTTGAAGATTCGAGCACGCATTCATATTTGCTTTTTATTTTGGCAGCTTTCTTTTCTGTCCACAGTTCCACTGCACAATTTTATATAATGAGTCAACAAAAAATATAATATTTAAGTCTCCTTTCTCCTTCGGCCATGTCATTTTTTGCTTTCTGTATGAGCAAGTTGCCAACTTGGAGCCATGCAGAGTTATGTGTGTGTGTATATATATATGCGTGTGCATCTTTTCTGCAGGGTCAATGCTTTTTGGAATGAGATAATATTGATTAGGGATATGCTATGTGTACATGATTGACACCATAATAGTGTCCATTATGCTCATATTATCGTTGGTGAAATGCATTGTTGACGAAAATTTTCCTTAGTTAGAAGGTAATTTTAAAGTCGATGAGGTTATCGCCATATAATATTTTCATCTCCATTGAAGATACTTTTGAAAACTATCACACTAAATGATGTCTTGTTTATTGTACTAAACATATTTCTAATGGATTGTAACCGCTACTCCTTATTAATTTAATGTGAGCTGCTTATATTTTCTTTTGCATTAGGTCTAACATGCATTTATTAACTTGATAAAATCTTTTAAAGATCTAACTGACAATTACATAACTAATTGTTGTCTAATGTTATAATACTAAGAATAATTCCTGTAGTGTTGTACCGTGGTAAATAAAAGTTCGATTATTAAAAAGGCTTACGCATTGCATGACGTAAGGAGTATACATTAGTTGAGTGAGATTTTTAATTTGTAATTATTTGAGTAGAATGTTTTTATACCATGGATCTGGTGAAGGCTCAAGTAGATTTATACGTGGCATTGCAGTGAATGCCACGTGAAATTTCAACGGAAGGCGCGTGGTGGGACTGCACGTTTGCCACCCTCATAGGCAAAGGCCTGACACATCTAATTACGTTCACGTCATTATTATCATGCTTCCGTTCTTTGTACAATGCCAACGAGATAACAAATCTCGATTTGACAAAGGAAAGCACCGTCAAAATAACGAGTGATGCTATTTATAGTGAAAATTATCACTAGTCGTCCTATATGATATACATATAATAGTTTATTATTTAATGTATTAATGTGATAGTTTGTTATTGTTCCATACATTAAATAATAAAATGTCATGTGTATGTTATATAGAACGACTATGAGCAATCTTTATTATAAATAACATTATTCCAAAATAACAATCCTATGCAGAAAAACCATCAGTGAATGGCGATGCCAAGTTTTTGAAATCAACATAATAATATGAGGACCATAGGTGGGTACGTTGGGTATTTTGATACCAAATAAACCTTGGGGCGATGATGAATAACCGGGACAAATAATAGATTCAATTAGTTTCATTAGAAAACTTATAATTGAATACACTTAACTACTATTGGGTCGAAAATCCCCTTTTTAAGGGAGCACAAAGAGCCTTTAAGGCTGGTAGGAATAATGGCGTTTGCGCCAGACATGTTGAGGTGATAGGTGGTTTAAATTTCACTATCAGTGACATTGATCACACACAAAAGTGGCACAATATGTTAGCTTACGTTAGTGTTAAGGGACTTAATTCTTTAACGATAATTGTATGTTTGGTAAGGATCAAGTGTCTAACATGCCATCTTTCAAGTTCTGTTATGTACCTCATGGTATATACTAGACTTGATTTGACTTTCACTGTGAGTGTGTTAAGTGGGTACATCTCTAATCCTGGTCCTAAACATTGGAAAGCATTAAATGGTTGTTTAGGTACTTAAAGAGTACTTTTGATGAGGGATTAGTTTATAAATTTGATGTGGAGGGTATGAAACTTAAAAGATTCACGGGTGTTCATTATAGCGGTGATAGAGATAATAAGAAGTTTACTTCTTCTTATGTGTTTACTTTGTGTGACTCTTGTGTGAGTTGGAAGTCTCAACTCCAAGATATTGTTGCTCTATCTACTATGAATATGAGTTTATTGTTGCCACTGAAATTGTTAAAGAAGCTTTGTGATTTAGAAGTTTGCTTAATAAATTGGGTACTTTGAATGATAATGTGGTAGTATATTCTAATAATCAATCTACCATTCATTTGTGTAAGAACCCTGTTTTTATGAACGCACAAAATATATAGATGTTAGGTTGCATTTTATTAGAGATGAAGTGTCTCAAAATTTGATAAAACTAGAGTATATTCTGACTATAAACCCGCAGACATGGGCACTAAGGTGGTTCCCCCAATAAAGTTTAGAAGTTGCCTCACACTAAATATCGATAAAAGTATGTGATGTTTCAATTTTATTTGAAATCACATTCTGCGACTGCTAAACTTGTTTTTGCTTTTGCATGTATATTTGGCATCAAGGTGGAGTTTTTGTTGGATATTTTGATACAAAATAAACCTTGAGACGGTGATAAATAATCGGGACGGATACTAGATTTAATTATTTTCATTGAAAACTCATAATTGAATGCTCTTAGGTGCCATTGGGTCAAAAATCACATTGGTAGTCCAAGTTACAAAGAACGACCAAAACCACTCAACGAGCTTGATCCATTACCTACTCGACCCATTACTTGACCCATTATTCTTACATATATATAGGTGTGTGTCCTTTGTGTTTTGACACAACCACACGACTTCCTTCTTGGCATTATTATTGAGACTTGGCTGTGCCTTTTTTCTTCCTTGGCTCTTACTTCGTGGCTACCTCTATCTTTTGCCTCTTTGTGCCGCCCCCCTACTCCGACACTAGATTGTACCTCTGCCCGTACGTGTATTTATGCCCTATTGCTATCTCATTTTGCCTCTATTTGATCGCCTCTGTGCGTGGTTTTTTTGCCGGGTTTTGGGTATTCCTTTGTGGTCCAATTGAGTGGGTAATCTTGGTCCAATTTGTGTGGTGTTGCTGTTTAATTTTCGACTCTTGATTCTAGCCTCGTTCTATTCACTTTTGGTGCCAATCAATTGGAGCTTGATAGGGAGGTTTTACTCTTGATTTACTTTGATTAATTCATAATCCATTTAATAGTTAACTAACTTTGTGTGGTTAATTGATTCATATGCATTTATTATCAGTACAGGATGAATATACAAATTTTTTCCAGATGAAGTAAATGAGGAAGGCCAAGGGACCGGTCCTTGAAAGATACAACTGCATAAAAGAGGACGAATACGATGTACACTATCCACATTGTGATGTTAATGTTGGAGAATATGAGAAATAAGAGAAGGAGAGAACACGTAATGCAATAACATGAATAATAGGCTTGAACACATTATTATTGTCCTCAAATGACATTTGTCTCCTTCAAAAAAATTTATAGTGCTTAAATGGATTTACCTGCAAATGGTTTGTAGGATTATACAAGCTTTTTAAGAAGAAAACACTTGATCACTTATGATTCTTCCAAAAAGTTTGAATATGTTAAAAATGTGGAATAACTGCACTCAAATGTGATTTTGATTGTTGATTTCTATTTTAGTAATTGAAAACTATCACTTATTTATAGTTTTTCCATTCATCATCCATGAATTAGTGCCAACCTTTCATGAAAAGTTATGATTTTTCATGTAAACTACAAAAATAGCAAAATTGAGAATTGGCCTAATGGGTAGTTTTGGTAACCATGCGTTTGCATGGTACAAACAAAAAATCAATATGTTTTTCCGCATGGGCTAATTTTGTCTCTCGGTCAATTTCACTATATTTTGATCTCATACTGATTTTTCTTTTTTCAATGGTAATTATTTGTCCAATTCTCCCTACAAATATAATTGTTGAACAAATATAACAATCCTCCACTTATTCAAAATAATATTTATAACAAATTCAAAATACTAACAATTATACATAAAGTTTGTGTATCTTTCAATATAAATTTAACCATAGTGTAATTCCCACAAAGTATCATCGAAATTCTAGGTAGCATAATAAGTTTAAGCCAATTATTCCTTGTGATGATAACGACGAAAATAAACACACAAAAGTGTCATATTCATAAGTTCATTAAACTCGCTTAGCGCTATTATGATCTTACACTTATCCTATTCGTTAAAATTTTAAGAGAAAAACTTTTACTCTCTCGAGGCGGAAGTTAATTTCGGTGAAGTTCTTTCAATATTTTTATTTCTTTTAGAGACATTCGTACTTTGTACCGAATTTCATTAAAAGCTTAAAGTTCAACCCTTAACAACTTGCATTATTAGTTTAAGATAAGGTTCTTGCGAATACAATAATGCCGAAAGTTTTGGTCACCTGAGAACCCAAATTCACAAATTTAAATATATGTTACTTCTAAAGGTTGATAATCTATAATCACACTCGTAAAATGTTGAAAAGTTCAACCTTATTATTTAGGCCTAGTTTGGTATAGTAAAATATCACATTTTTAGTAGATTTTTGATAAAAATTGATAAAATATGTGGTTGAAAAGTTGTGAATTCCTTGAAATATGTGATAAAAATAAATTATTGGATTTGAATAAAATTAAAATCTTGATTTTAATGCCTACCAGATATAGTCTTAAAATCCAGAAGTAGTGAACAAGGCTCATTTTCTTCCTTCAAAAATATACTATGAAGAAAATTTTATCTCTAAACTTTATGCTTCTCATATCCAGCAAGGCAGCAACTCAACTAGCCAAGTTGCAAAAAGAAATGATTTTTTGTCTCCCTCCCTCTCTCTCTCTCTCTCTCTGAACACGCACATACAGTGAAGCTTTAGTCTTTTGCTTTTGTCACTAAGTAGGCATTTCCTCTTTTGGGCAGAATAGAAGATTCAAAAGTAACTCATTTCAATTCCAATTGTCACATTCTCATTTTTTTATAAGATCTTTTTCTGACAGTTTTATCAAGAAATACCCAGGATCCACGCAATTTGAACTCAATCCTTTTGTATGACAAATTACAGCCAGAAACTGTGTGGCGGTGTGTATGGTGGAGGTTGGGTTGTGGAGATTTCTATAGAACTAATTTTGTACCACGGACAAATATTTGATGATTCAATTAAATAAGTAAAAACAACAAAAATTAATATAATATCATTTGTTTCTCATTAGAATATCATAGTTATAAATTTTGCGCTATTTTCTTGAACAGTATGTAAAAATATTGTTGATATCGATATTAATAGTTAAAGAGTTGCTACAAAGTACAAGCTTTGTAAGTAAGATCAAACAAGTCTTACT
This sequence comes from Fraxinus quadrangulata, assembly GCA_903798255.1. Classification (NCBI taxonomy): domain Eukaryota; kingdom Viridiplantae; phylum Streptophyta; class Magnoliopsida; order Lamiales; family Oleaceae; genus Fraxinus; species Fraxinus quadrangulata. Next base: position 44,276 of record CAIGRB010110406.1, read on the forward strand.
AAAAAGTTGTGATTTAATGACTTTTAAATTTAGACAAACATGTTAAAATATATATATATGGACGTCCGTAAAAGTAATTCAAACTTATTTTTAATTCTTTTTTCTTCAAAAAATCAAACCACGTCTACCAAACATGATTTCAAAGTTACTTAATTTTCCTGAAAGTTAATTCTAAAAGAATAATTTTTAAACACAACCAACTTCTTAAATGTGTCCTCTCTAGTAACTCAATTTTTCTTTTTTCTTTTTTTTTTTTTAGCAAAAACAGTTAAATATGGAATTAATTAAGCTCGTTAATTAATTGAGCCGTTACCCATTTATAAAAATTTACATGTCAAACTTTTAATGATAAAAAATAACATGGGATGCTTGTGACACAAAAAAAGCACTAAAGCTTACTAATTGGCACATTTCTCTAACAATTTAATTTTTTATGTACACATATTTTTTCAATAAAAGTAGTCTCAAAATATTTTTACAGCAGAATCCCCGTCAAAACCTAGTATATGATCAAACCTTGGATAAAATTGCACTAATATAATACTACAATCAAATTAAGCTAAACTTTCGTGTTTGGACGAGGTAAACAATATAATTATAATTAACTTCATCATTTCATCCAAAATTATCTACCACATCATATAAGGATCATTGTACAAATTGCATTATTATATTCAATTCTTTACAGATTAACATTCAAAAGTACAGCTAAATATAAGGGATTGACAAAGCTTTAATTTGTCTTCATGCATGTTTTGGGGTTCCTGGTGACATTTAGGGCATGTTTGGACCGAATTAAAATTTGATTTTAATTTAAGTCAAAGTCAAACAGTCAATATTAAACACATCTTTCATGGGTCTTACATCTTTTCGACCATACATCTCAAAAATTTCTATTACAATTCATTAAAAATTTAATTTTAATCCCCACAAAATACTTTCTTAGTACAAAGCTTTAATTTGTCTTCATGCATTTATTGTACATTTAATCGATCACACGCGATGACCGGTTTATTGTCTTTAAATGTTGACCTGGTTAGCACTTGATTTGTCGGACATTTTACAATAAATTAGTTTAACTTTCAATGGTCAAAAATTGCTTGCAACAAGGTCGGACAATTTTGTCGGTAATAGTTACATGGACAAAAATATTGGCATAAGAGATAGAGAAGTCCGTCATCGACGCCACAATTTTTCAAATGTAAATAAATAATTATTTTCTCAATTTTGGTGATTCTTTCAATTCAGTAAGTCCAAATTTTTAGTTTGTACAAGTGTGGAGAAAAAAGGAAAAGGAAAAGGAAAAACGAAGCAAGAAATAACAAGACACCTCAAAATTATCGAAATGAGACCATGTTTATTTTTATTTTTAGTTTGGCAAGTTACGAGCACCCATTTGGCCCCTATTATTTCACATTATGACAAGAGAAATAGTAATTTTTTTTAAGAATGTGTGATTAAAAAAAAAAAAGAATTTTTTTTTGAATTTACGTGAAATATTATTTTATTGGAGAATGTGTGATTGATAAGAAGAGAGAGAGAGAGAGAGAATGAATTATAATTTAGAGCTTGTTTGTCTTCCATTATTGGGAGAAAAATGGATTTTTGAAAAGTATTTTTTTGAGAATGTGTAGTTGAAATTTAAAGTAACTTTATTGGTTTGTGTGTAGAATATTTTATTAAGTAAATGTATGGTGGAGAATCTTACTATAGTAAACAGAGTTTTAGCTTAATGGTAGACAAACAGGAACTTAATAGGAACCAAAATTGTATAGTAAAAAAATAAAACAACAACAATAAGAAAAATCCAATTGTGAAAAGTATACACCAAGTTTGACAGTTTGTCATGTGGCAAACTACCATTCACTAATTTAAAGAAAAAAAAGTTTTCCCGTCTACACATTGTTTTGAAAACAATAGGAATGTTGAAAATGATGTAAAGAAAGAATGTACAGGTAACAAAATCCAAAAAACGTTGACTAACAGAATAGTATACTTTCAATGTTTCCAAAAAGTTTGAAAACCGAATATATGATAATACTTCTCAAGACATCATTTCTTATTTCTTAAGTATTATCGAACTCGACTTTTAGTGGCTGAATTCCAATGTTATAAAATCTTCCGATCCCTTCAATGACGGAAATTTCTACTGCATTAATAGTTTTTTCTTGAGGTTGAGAAGTTGCATCTATAAATTAATTATGATACAACGATTTACGAGAAACGTGTTATTGCACTTTTCTTAAAAGAAATTATGTAAAATATCATTAGAGAAAACTTATATATTATAATCAAAATTTATATTCCTCTTAAGAACTTATTTGATAAAATTTTATTAAAATTCAACCAATTTTTCAACCGGTAAAACTTCAAATTTTAATCATGAATTTCATTGACCTACAACTTTTATAAACTTTCGATCATACATTTTATCAATTTTTATTAAAATTTGCTACAACTTTTATTAAAATTTTGTCAAACCCCTGAATTTATAGAATTTCCATTAAAAAGATTTAAGACAAGGGACTAATAACACCCGAGAACTCAACCTGCCACACCTTAATTTCTCCATCAAAACTTCCACTAAAAACCTTAACAACACCACCACAATCCCTGCCATCCGCCGCCACTGCCGCAGCCAACGACTTCACCGGCTTAAGGTGGCCATCTAGCACAGTCAAACAACAATACAACCCATCAATCCTTCGTTGCCAAATCCTCACTGTCTGATCAGCTGACCCACTGAAGAGAAAATCATTAACACTAATCAAACAGAGTATCGCCCTTGAATGACCTCTCAATGCACCGGACACGACCATATAATTTGCACTGTCTTCCCTTTCCCATACAAGAATCGACCGGTCACATGCGCCGGAAAATAATATATTTCCGGTGGAATTTAACGCCAGTGCATTTACAGCAGATTTATGCTTCTCCAAAGTTGCTATTAAATGAATTTTTTTCTCTTTTTTCTCCGGAAACGGCGTCCTTCCCCATACTTTGATCCTTTTATCAGCTGATCCTGTGTAGATTATTCCATCATTTGACACTACAACTGCGTTTATAGAATCATTATGTGCTGCAATAGATTCTGTGCATCGAAAATCAGAACCCCTCCAAATCTTTAAACTCTTATCCCATGAAATTGATGACACAGAATTTCCATACACTGCTAGCCCTGATACTGCATCATGGTGTTCAATCCAGAGTTTTTTCTTGTGGCGTCGTACCTGTTAAATGGTGTGCACGTGTTAGACATTTGATCAACGACAAGACTTGTTAAAGTTTTAGACGAGGTAATTGGAAATTACCGTTACATAGTTCTGAGGTAAAATGAATTTGCGAAAACGATCTTCAAGTGTTGGGAGAGTGATAATGAGCTTGTGTTTTTTATGAATGGTTAATTTCCATACACGGATTTTGCAATCTTGATGTGCAGTGAAGATTTTTCCGTCGCAAAAGGAAACAGACTTGACGGCACCAGAGGAAATATTATCTCCACTGAAGGTATCGACAAGAGTATTATTAATTATCTCAAAAACATTGATTTCGTTGCCGGAGGCAGCGTATAGTAGGTTGTTGTTGACAGCCATGAAATTGATGTGGACAGGGCGGCAGTGTTTGAGGGTTGTGAGAAAATGGGTGGTGACGGTGAGGTTTAAGTTTTCCGGCGAGAGTTTTTGGAGGGAAGGGACGGAGGGGAGGGTTAGGAGGGAGAGGTTGCTTTGGAGGCTGCTGGAAGAGGTTTCTTGGGAGGAGGAGGAGGAAAGGGATTGGATGTCGGAAGAGATGTCCGAAAGGAAAGGTTTAGTTGATGGGGTGGTGGCGCCGCCGCCGGAGATGGCGATACAAGTGGTGGAGGAGCATGTTGACAGCCATGATCGGACCTTCATTTTGAGAGAGAGAGAGATGTGTACAAAAATCCAAAGGAAAGAGAGTTGATAAAAGGGTTATTATATAGTAGCAGCAGCTGGAGATGGGGAGTTTTGAATATTTTACATTTTTACTTTAATATTTTCTTTTTTTTTCTTTCTTTTTGTGATTTGGGGTATGCAATAACTTCAAAAATTAAAAGATCTTACAAGATAAAATTTCAGGTTTAGTGGCAAAATGCTTAGAGTTCTGAAAGAATCTCGTACCGTAAAAATACTAGCTTGAATTGACACTGACACCGAAAATTGAAAGTTAAAAAAGTGAACAAATCATTAGAATTTAGATACCCCCAACAATCTAACCATAAAATGATGCAAGCAATGCAATCAAAAATTTGTTTGTATCCAGATACGGTAAATTTTGAGGGTGTTTGATGGAAATTAAAATTGGATTTTTAGTAGATTGTGATAGAAGTTTTTGAAATATGTGGTTGAAAAGATATGAAACTCCTAAAAATGTGGTTAATATTGATTATTTGATTTTGACTTAAATTAAACTCAAATTTTAATCCAATCCAAACAGACTTCTTTTTACTTTTTTGCTTGGAGGTCAAACTGAGCCCTAATCCCAAAATGTTGTATTTTTGTTATTAATAAACCTCTACTTATATAGTGGTTTAATTTAACAATAAATAAAATAATGTGTGTATAAAATAGAAAATTAACTGAAACCATATTTTTTAAGTTTTAATTTTATTAATCGAGTATTAACTTCCTTTTTTTTTTCAAAAATCAGGTAATCACAAACTAACAGGTCATATACATAAAAATGCTTAGGTTACAAGCATATTATCCCGTTGTTTAGTTCCCATTATTTCCATAATATATATTTATATCTCTTATTTTAAATCACAAATTATTTAATAAAACAATATTACACACAATCCAAAAAAAAAAAAAATCTTTATTTTTAACCACGTACTCTTAATCAAAATACTATTCCAAAATGTATTTTGAACAAAAAAATGGGTTTCAAACAAACACTATATATTGAGTCACAATCACAATAATATATGGATAGCATGAAAGTCTATGTTTAGGCACAATTATATAACATAATTGGTCATATGAACTCACATATCATAGTTATACTAACGATATTGGCATGACTTTCGAAAAATCAAAATTAGTTTTTGAAATCTAAAACCTGCTTTTGGGACCGATGACTAATTTTATGAAAATATTTCTTGTAGTATGAAGAAGTTATTTCAATATGACTTCCTCTAAAAGTATTTTTTGGAATAAAAAACTCTTTTAAAAATTATTTACAAAAAAAAAAAAATTAATGTAACTTCCTCCAAAAACTCTTATACAGAAAGCAAAAGTCATGCAAAATGGACCCTAACTTTGAAAGAAGCAACGCACTTTGGATAGCAATCAAAATGGGTGATTTGGGCTGCACGTGGGGTACGGTACACAAGTCTTAAAACACATTAACAAAGCCTAAAACATATTACAGACATTCTAAAAACGTTCTCAAAATATATATTGAGTCAGAAAGATGTAATATTCATATTGTTACTATCAAGGGAGAAAGGTTTGGAAATTTTGGAGAATATTAGTAAAATTAATATCATATCTATTGTTGCATCAGTTTAACTATATAGGAGTTGTTTTAAGCTCCTGATTCAAGTGGGAGTAATTTATAATTAATTTCAATGATTTATGGTTAAGAAAATCTCTTACTTATATGAGTACACATAGAAAAAATTGAGGAAAGTGATATAAATATATATGGAGTACATAATTTCAACCTAGTCCGAGATGTAGTGAAAGTTCTAATTGGACATTATATTTATTGAGAATATTCAGGTTCTTGAAAACTAATTGGAAGACTAATGAATTTATGATATATAAAACTCATTTATTTATTTATTTATTTATTTTTTTTGGAAAATGGTTATACTCAATATGAATTTATTGAGTTAGATAAATCTATTTCTTAAAATTGAGATTCACTTCTATATGCAGATGTTAGTTATGATAGTGTGCTTAAGTTTAGATTATAACAAGTAGACCTAGAGATCATATTTTCATTCTCAACTGAGAATTGATTGAAGATATCTACATGAATCAACTTGTAGGTTTCATGTTGAAAGTTTTATAGTATTGTGGTAACTTTATAGTTACACTTGTAGTCTATTGGAGTTATCTTGACAATGGTACTTGAGTTTCACCAGATTAAATCTCATATAAAACTTCATTATGTGGATGAAGATCATTGTATTTATGTAAATGTCTGATGGTGGGTTATAATTTTAATTTTATGATTGATTGTATTGGCTAAGCACGAAAAGAAGTATAATGAGACAATTTTGAAATGGTTGTCTTCAATCTTTGAGACGAAGTACATAAATTTGAAAAATTATATATTTTCTGTTAAAAGATTATTCTAGTCTTCTTTCTCTATCACAAAAGTTGTATACTATAAAGATTCAAGAATATTTATAATTATAAAATTGCTACACTGTTGATACTCAAATATCAAAAGGTGATCTTATGAGACTTCATATATGTCTAAGGATTCCATGACTTTATGAGACTTCATATATGTCTAAGGATTCCATAAGTGCATAAAGAAATATCCAAAGAATCATATCTAGTACGGTTAGGAGTTGGAAATATGTTATAATGTATACTTGCCCTTTTATTCGTCATATCATGGATCTAGTTAGTATGTATAAATGTTTTCTTTAGAAAGGGTATTTTGATACTTTAAGGGTGCTATTATCAGTTATTCTATCTGAATTACTTGTAATTGAAATAGATATACAAATGTAGACTATAGGATAAAAGTTAGTCGAGCATAAATAGTTATTAGACTTGCACACTCTGATTATATAAAGTAGCAAGAAGAATATCTTGCAGCTAAAGAAATTATTTGGTATAGATGTTTTATGCATTTAATGATACTAGTTGAGAATATGAGATACATGTTTGTTATGCAATTATCTCATATGTTGAGTATCTCAAGTACCACAATGGAACTAAACAATAGATGATATTTCTCCGAGAGACATTAGCAAATAAAATGTGTTTGTGATATATTTACGCACATGATGATATGTAATCGTTATACTCTGAAGATGTTTAGAGATATATTTGTTGGTAATATTAAATTCCTAAAATTGCGTAAAATATGATACTTAGTGTATCGGATTGAGCTTTGTATTCCCATATATGAACATTTTTGAGTTCATATGTAGTATATTATTAGGATTATGCAATAATGATTTGAATGGACATATAAGATTTGCTTGCTTACACAAGTAATCACCTTGGACAATTTTGGGATATACTGAGATAAAACAAAGTGATCGTGTTATGTACATGATCTGATTGCCATGATTAAATATCAAGATGAGATTATTGTAAGTAATCAAAATGGATTTTTGCGATCCATTAAACCTGTTTAGTAGCCGATCGAGTTCTCAGTTTGAGATTGATTGGAGGAATGAATATAAGGAGAGTTCACATTAGAAATCGGAGAATACCTAAACTAGCATTTATATATTGTTATTTATTTATAAAGAATATGACATACGCACTAAGAAAGAAAGAAGACACTGTAGCACATATTTCTTATCATGTGTGCTTTTACGAATTATATTGGTTAAATGAATGAATAGATCCCTGCTTGCTCATTATGTGGGACATTGATGTTTATATAACGTTAGTCTTCATATATACCCTTATGATTTTTGGCTATTTCTTAAGATTTTATTTTAGTTGCTACTTTAATGTATTATCAATAACTATGATTGATTCAATTTGATGGAACATGTCTAGAAAAGTAGCCGATTTAAAGTTGAAAGATTCAGGTATGAAACTAAAATTATTTTAACCAACATTTATAGTTATATTCACCGGTTGGACACTCGTGTTTTACCATTTAGGGTATAGAACACAATTGTGAAGACAATGATACAGTGTGGAGTTTGGAAAAACTTGAATTAATTTTAAAAAATGAGTTTGAGATATAGCGAGATATGATGTTCTTCTAATAGAGCTACTAAATATCACTAACAAGATTATAGTACCACTAGCTTTAATATGTATTCGTTGGTCATACGATCTATTTGTAGTATAAATCTTTATGAGATAACCTTGAAAAGTATCTACCGTGCGATATTCATTGTTACTTGTGGTTCATATCAAACCCATTATATGTGAATGGGAGATGTTCGGAAATACAGGGTCGTGGGTCGCCCATGTAGGATAACCCGACCTGCAAGACACAAAAAGGGTTGGAGAAAGTGGTTTAAACTTAAAATTTAAGGGGCCGTTCTCTTTGGCCGTTTTGGGTCGTTTTCTGTTTTCGATTTTTCAAAACAGTGAAAACGCGTTCTTTTTCCTGTTTTCGAAAACGCGTTTTTGAAAACGAAAAAAAATTTGTACACAAAATACAAAACGATAAAATCATCGTTTTGAACNTCGTTTTAGAAGTTTTCAAGCCAATTCCACGAAAAACTTGAAAATAAGGAAAACAAATTTGAAAATAAGGGAAACAAAGAATATAGAGAAAGAGAGAGAGGGGATGAGAGAGAGAGAGAGAGAGAGAACACGTTTTCCTTTTTTTATTTTCGAAAACAATTTTTGAAAATGTAAAAAAGAACACATTTTTAACAATCTCAAAATACACCCCCAAAACACAAAACTCAAAATGAATTCAAAACACAAAACTGAAACACAAAGAGAACGGCCCCTAAACCTTTTAACTCCACATAACCTCCCTTAACTCTCATACAACTTTTATTATTGTCTAGGATGGCAAGAAAAAGTGTGAAATTCGTACGGGAAATCACACATAGATTGAAAAGTATCTAGAACTTCATTTTTTACACGAAAACTTACAAAATTAGGCACTTAGATTGTAGATAATAATCCCCTTCTATTTTGATCTGTGCTAAGACCATTAGAGAATAAGAAAATACAAATTTTGGTGATTGGAAAGTAAGGTGATTCTACCACACAAAAAAATCTTGGAATTCTTCTTTCAAGTAAGAATCTTGACCCGTAATTTATGTTAAAGAATATTGTCTGTTCTTTCAACAATTATATTCTGTTTGTGAGCAAAAAAGGAATAAAAGTTGTTAAATCAACCTTAGAATAAGTACCTCGAGTGTGTGATTGAAGAACAAGTTTGAGAGTCTATATCCTACGAGAGAGAAAAGAAATAATTGAATATTGAGATTGGAATATAACCAATCAAACGGTTTATATAGTGATTAAATTGATTATACACACACATCGATCGAGCATTGAATAAGTGAAAATTTATTGTGGTAACATTACTTATGAGCCTTCTAAGAGTTGTCAAATAATTTCAATACTTGAAACAAATTCAACAAGCTACTTTCTTCTATTATTATCTTATATATTTTATTTTTTTCATTTCACTAACGAAAGATATTAGGCTCAAGTACTTTTTGAACTCTCCGGCATAGCTATCTTGTGAATTGATTAATACATACCATATTGATATGTGAAAGACTTTTTCTTAATTCATGTAGTCTACAACAATGATTTTCAATTTTGTGTTTGCTTATATGTTAAATAAATATTCTTGTCCGGGACGAACAACAGTTAAACTTGCAGGTATTTAATAAGTGTGTTTTACACGCTTATTTAGAGGTTCTAAACTTGACGAATTAAGTTAAATGAGTAGACACCCATCTAATTTATTATGATTATGTCAATTGTAGGAAAATGCCGAATTGAATGCAATTTGCGTGAAAAATGCATTTTTGAAAATATTGAAAATCTACCAGATTGCACGTGATGAATAAAAAAAAAAAAAAATTAAGAAAGCAATAAGAGTAGATTCACAAGTTCTAAAGCTAAATCCAATATTTGGAAATTTCAAGGACTTAATGGAAAACTCTCAAAACTTGTGACAGATCAATTTCAAATAATTGTGAATGATGAAGGTTCTTGTGATTTAATGTATATTCATGTATATTTGCATTTTTCATAGAGATGTAATAGGGTCATATATCAGTATATGTTTAATTCTACTCGAGAGAGGTTATTAAATAAAATAGAAACATTGTTATTCAAACCCTAATAAGTGTTGACAAAGTCTTAGATTGACATTAAGATGGAAGAATACAAGGGAATTCGAAGTCCTAGTACTTTTCATTAATTGAGTTTCGTAAACGTTTCCCAATTAGTTAAAAGCTTGTTATTTAAATTAGTTATAGGTTTAGTTTGGTAAAATAAATATCTACAAAAGTAATTTATTTCAGTTAAAGTTAGGATTAATAGAAATCTAATTAAATAGCTAGTCTTATAGAGATATACTTGAACTTGTGTCCATATTACTACTTGTCATACACTTGTAGTTTAGCTAAACAGGTTTTTGGTGCCATTATTGAGGACTATAGTTTATTTAGTTAATTTCTTTTAGTTATAACTTTACTTCGCATTTTACTATTTTAGTTTAGTTTTAGTTTTCTTTGCAATATTACAGTATTTTTTTTTTTTTGTTGGCTTTCTTTCAGGTTCTTGCATGCAAAGTTTGAGACACAATGATTTATTACCATTTTATTTGAAGATTGAATTTACATTCAAACAGAGACGTTAGGAACATTTAGAAACCAAACAATAACTACGAATTACAATGGCCGAACCAAGACAAGTTCGAGTTACTTCCAATAAAATGCAATCAGATCAAGTATGAGTTGGGGATCAGAAGATATATGGATAGAACTTATAATGGTGTCCTGAAAACTACATAATTTCTATTGGGCCCTTATCCTTTTTTTAGGTTCATTAGGATTCTTATTGGTTGGAACTTTCAATTATCTTGGTAGAAATTTGATGCCTTTGTTTTCATCTCAACATATCATTTTTTTCCACAAAGTATCGTGATGTCTTTCTACAAGATCGTGGGTCTCTTTATTAGTTCCTATTTGTGGTGTACAATTTCCTAATGTAGGTAGTGGTTATGACCGATTTGATAGAAAGGAAGGGATAGTGTTTATTTTTCGTTGGGGATTTCTTCAAAAAACAAAAAAAAAAAAGGGTCGCGTATTCTTCCCATTCCTTATAAAAGATATTAAGTCCTTTAGAATAGAAGTTAAAGAGGGTATTTATGCTCGTCGTGTCCTTTATATGGATATTAGAGGTCAGGGGGCCATTCCCACGACCCGTACCGATGAAAATTTGACTCCACGAGAAATTGAAAAAAAAAAATCCATAGAAATGGCCTATTTCTTTTGCATACCAATTGAATTCTTTTGAGAAATGTAAATATATGCTAAAGAATGAATGTTTTCTTAGCAAGAGGCAAAATGAAAGAATCCATTTTTTTTCGATAACACAATTTAACTGAAATTTTGTCAGAACGTTAAGTTGAGCCAAAGCCGACATATATGGAACAACTATAAAAGAAAAGATAGGCAATTTGTCTTTTCCAAGTTATCGCCCCAATAATTTTTTTTTCTTGTGATAGGGCCTGTACCTAGTCAGAAATATAGTGAAATCACATTTCCTATTCTTCCCCCCTGCCCCTGCTACTAAGAAAGATGTTCATTTCTTAAAATATCCAATATACGTAGGCAAGAATAGTGAAAGGGGTAAGATTTATCCCGACAAAAGCAAGAGTAACAATACAGTTTATAATGCTACAGCAGCGAGTATAGTAAGCAAAAATATACGAAAAAGAAAAGGAGTGTATGAAATATATATAACAGATACATCGCATAGACGTCAAGTGTTTGATATTATCCCTCCAGGACTAGAACTCCTTGTTTCAGAGGGTGAATCCATCTAATTTGATCAACCGTTAACGAGTAATCCTAATGTGGACGGATTTGGTTAAGAAGATGCAAAATAGTACTTCAAGATTCATTACGTGTCCAAAGCCTTTTGTTCTTCTTGGCAAATGTTATATTGGCTCAAATCTTTTTGGTTCTTAAAAAGTAACAGTTTGAGAGGTTCAATTGGCCGAAACGAATTTCTAGACTCATAGATTTATTGACATCCAGTTCGTAAATAGAACCAGATTCTTGTTGTCGATTCTGATTTTGTATGATCAAAAAAAGGAAATTATGAAAAACCTTTTTCTTTTTTATACTCTCTTTTCTACAGAATTCCTTGTATGGCATTCTGAGTCATATTAGGTAAATTTATTTTGAAGAAGACTATTTATTTGACTTTACACCTACATTCTTTGTTTTTTTAGCAAAATTGAAGTGGTGCGCCTATGTTACTAATGCCAAATTTCAATGTCAGAAAATTGGACTAGATATTAGCATAAGTAAGTTGGGAGCAAATAATTCTAGGAGGGATTATTCGTCTTCCAAGTTTTCGACACAAGAAAGGGGTGTAGAAATTCCTTTTCTTGTGTCAAAAGAGTAATGATTTTTTATCCTATTTGTCAAAAATTCCTCGTGTTCGTTTCGATTTTTCGAGATGTATAAGAAAATTTTCAATTTATTATGTTTAATAATATAATAAGTAGTGGACAAACAAAACAAATCCACAAAAAGCGAGAATTTTGTTGATTAAATACAATGAACTTCTAAAAAATTATAATTTGGCTGAGATACTCAAATAAATAGAGTAGTAGAAAGTATTTGTACGGTATCTAGTCGACCAAAATATTTATCATCCAGGAAGTTGAGTGATTCTCCATTTCTTCTAATTTGGAAAGGACCCATTGATATTGTCAAGTAACAGGTGTTCTCAATGAATCAATGAAGTTTATTTTTCAAAAGCATCCTTAGAATTTTATTTTTTTGAAATAATAGAGAAACAAATCCACTTTGTCACTTAGACGGAAAAAAAGACTCATTTTTAAGAACCTAATAAGCCTTTTTCCCCTCGAATCAGACAAACAAAGAATGGAATCCCGTTGAGTTCTTACGCTTTCATGTCTACAACTCAATTCATCCGATTACTAAAAGGATGAACCCAATTCGGAATATGAACCATTAAAGAAAATACCTATTAAATCAATCACAAGAATACCGGTATCTATTATCAAAAGAGGAATCCTACCAGTAGTATCGGCCATTTACTCTACTTCCTTCCAAGTTTATAAAATGGTCATCCTACAGACATAAACAGTCATGGATAATTATGAGATGAGATCCTTCTGAATGGGCTAAGAGAATTCAACCAGCGTCGATTGATGAAGATAATTTGCCACTTGGATAATTCATCACTCACATGTTTCTCAGAATTAATCCAATGTTGGACCGACACCATTCAACTATTCTAAAATGATCTAACATTTTATGGGAAAGCATATGAGAATTCACACACATATTTTTCTCACTTTGTAGATATGTACCAAAATTACAACTTCCATAATGTGTCAGATGAAGCTATCAAAAGCTCAAACTTTTCCTATATACTCTTTGAGATTTAGTGAGAGCATTGTTGGATTCACTACTTGGTGGAAGCATTCGGACGTGGAATGATTTCACACATATGTTTGTCACCAAGTACATTTTTCTGACGAAAGTCAATAACTTAAGCATGCGATCTTAATAGAAGATTCATGATATTCCTACGAAGCATAGGAGAAGTTCAAGAATATGGTCAGAAAATGCCCAAACCATGGAATAAAGAGTGTTGGGTATTTTAGTGATACCCAAATAATCCCTAGACAATGATAAAAAGTCGTGGCCCGTTTATCTTCATAGGCTATAAGCTCGGAATTGAAGAATATTATTAAAATTCACATCACAAATGATGTAGCCCAATCATGTTGGGTATTTAGAGGAAATCAGCCCATTAGGATAGGTACTCAATACCCAATTTTGGAGATAATTTGAAAAGTGATCTCTATCCCTTTTTTCACGTGGAAGTTAGATGGTTATATTATTCTTATCCTTGGTAACCATTTCAATTTTCTTGAACTCTATCTTGGAGAGAAAAATCTGAAAATTCATTTGTCCATTTTGCATATAAATTGGAGTATTTTGTTTTCATTTTCACACACCAAAAAATCATTTGCTTTGTGCTTTTGAGAAGCAACAAACCCGGTTCCCTGCTTTGTGCCAAAATTGGTCGCTCTGTGCAATTTTTCAAACCTTGCCATTTGTGCCTTTGTGTGCTGATGTGATTCTCCAATTTGGTGTTGCCTTTGTGGTGTTGGATTAAAAATTTCTGAGCCTAAGTGAAGGGGAATTCATTGTTCTTCAAATTTAGTTTCTCCATTTGATTTCCTTTATTGATCATTCCATAACTCATTGTTTGATTTGTTCAATTGTAGGTGGAATTAGCATCAACAAGGAGAGGCTTGCAAGTTTAGTATTTCTACACTATATTAAACCCTTCAAGATGCATGGTGGTTGATTCAACTACAAAATATTGATATGTTTGTAAAATGGCTGTTAATAGCTCTTTATGGCCTTCCGAGAGTTACGTACAAGAAGCCAACTGGAATTTACGAAATAGATGCCTTCTCGGGCGTTATCAGCGCAAACGACTTTTCTAGAAAAGAAGATGATGGATAACCCACCACCCAAAGCTTATCAAAGGCAGTGTAAGCGAAGTTCTTAGTATGTGAAAACTTACACTAGGAAATGCTAGATATGATTACCTGCAACAAAAGAAGTTAGCTCTACTCTAAACATTCTATGCCAGCAAAATAATCCATACTTTAATACCTACTAGGGGCAGACGCAGAAGTTTAAAGTTAGGGGGGCACAATCAAACTTTTAAATAAGTTGCGAGAAATTTTAAAATCGAAAATTTACGTCAAAAAAATCATACCCCATGTAATTTTGCTCCGAAAATTTACATGGAATATGACTTTTTCGGATGTAAAATCTCGAAAAAAATTTATGTCATATTCCATATAAAATTTTCTAATAAAATGATGAAAATTATATTGAGAAATTTGTTTTGCAAAAATAATAAATGATAATGAAATAATGATTTTTTTTTTTATAAAAAAAATGCGAGTTAGACATTCTTATTTAAGACTCCCGTTTAACGTATTTTTAACCATTTTCGATATCTGTTTGGACTATTCGATATGGCCATAATATAATTCTCGAAATAAGTTTTGAAATGATATAAGCAATTTGTAGATTCGATTAGCGTACGATCGTCGGAGAATTTTTAAAATTAGCATGTTATCGAAATTCAAATTTATTGTGATATTGTCCCTGTTTGGTGAAGATTAAAATCAATTTTTTAGTGAATTTTGATAAAAGTTAAACAGTTATGGATTATATGAAAATTAATTGGTAACTTTGATTTAGATTAAAATTTAGATTTCAATCGATACCAAACATGACTTTATAAAATAAAAAAAATAAAAATAAAACTTTCTCAAAAGTTGGGGGGGGCACGTGCCCCCCCGGGTCCGCCAATGCCTACAACCTATGCTGGCGAAATCATCCTAACTTCTTCTGCAGTTATAACCAAAACAATGGACAACAGCCACCACCCGGTTTTCCACAATAGGAAAAGAACTCAGCATTGGATGACATCTTGGGAAAATTCATACAAAGACCTTACCAGTACATGCAAAAGACAGATCAGTTCATAGAGAGAGTGGAGACAACCCTTCAGAATCATTCATGAACAGTCAGAATTATTGAGACTCAAATAGGCCAAATAGCTCGAGCTATTTCTGAAATACCACTAGGGAATCTACAAAGAAACACATAAACCAATCCAAAGGAGCACATATTAGCAATCAAGGTTATCGTGAATGATGTGATCCATAACCTACCATCCAAAGCTGTTAGTCAGAGTAACCACGATAGCTTTATAATTAGTTGATGGATCTATTAAGCATCAAAGAGGCATGATTGAGAACATACTCATCAAAATAGGCAAATTCATCTATGAGAATATTTCATCATTCTTGACATGGAGAAAGACTAGAATATGCCAGTGATACTGAGTCGAACGTTCTTGGCAACAGGTCAAAATTTAATTGACATTGGGGAAGGTGGGTTAATCTTGAAGGTGGAGGATGAACAAGAAAGATTCTACATGTCTACCACATCCAAGCTGACACGACCCGTCCCAAACCCA